>OZ024912.1:39972710-39977710 GCA_964017125.1 Flabesymbios commensalis | reverse complement strand
TTTATCCACAAGTTGTGGGTTGCGCTAGTGTGACACAAATTCAAGTGGCTAAAAACGTTTAAATTGTATAATGTAAGGATTTAAGGGTCAAATTTTATTGCATTCGGTTATTTTGCAATGTCAGGTAATTTTCTTTCACACCGGGGTGGGAAAAATGTTAGCAATTCACACCTTAGCTCTTAAAGCGCTGAAATATTTTTATATAAACCAAGAGACCAAAAGTTTTTTCTCTTTGAAATCATTATAAATGTGTTCCGTTTCATTTGAATACCTATGTTATAGGTCTACTGTCATTATAAATATAATACTCTTTCGGTGCGGGTATTTAGAAGTCAGATTCTGACGAAAGTAGACGTCAGATTCTGACGTCCAAAGTCGATTCCCGCGCTGAAACTATAATAAAGCTGCAATGTCCAGATGAAACGACGTACGATTGCTGGAGTTACAGGGTCAGAACGTTTGTCATCGTGGTTATGTAATGTGCAGTGCTTCAAATTGTTCAAATATCCGAGGTGTGCAATGTGGCTTATGGTGCATGTACATGCGCAATATAAAGAAACCTTGAAGTCGCTCGATAAGAGTAGAGTAGGGCATAGTTATATGAACACTGATAAATGTTTGGGACCACATTGCAAAAAGTATAGCTGAAAAGTAGTTTTTTCCAGTTCACGGGTATTATGATGTAGATTTGGATAGATAATTTCAACTAAATCTAGGGGGTACGTGTGTATGTAATGTAAATGATGGGCAATTATAATAGGTACCGTATTCCAATCACTTGTAAAATACTTTTTCGATTGCCAATCAGTCCAAAATAAAAAAAATCATTCATTTTTGCCACTTTCAAATGTCTGGCTGTATCTGACATGTCTGTCTTTCACTTTTGTAACAGGCATATAAGTTTTTTGTGTCTACGTCATATTATTGCCGAATCTCCTGCCAACGTAAATGTCACATTCGCTGTAAAAGCAGAGAAGGTTATTTTGTCATCAGATCCCCGAATGCAGATAAGTGACATCAGATGTGCTCGTCGACATTTAGAATTAGACATGCAGGTTCCCAGTAAGCACAAAACATTTGTATAACATTTGTACAATGTTGGACCAACGTCGAAGACGTTGGGCCGACGTTGTACAAAATGTTACACGATGTTTTGTGTTTACTGAGTTGGCGTGGACATCTTGTGGTTGCAATCCTTGTCGGATCAGAAGGATTTAAGCCTATTAGAGACACCTCTGACGCGCAAAGTTAAAAAGCAGTATCTGCTTAGTTGAAAAGTAAGCAGGTATTGCCTTTCGCGCTCGCAGTGCAGATCTGTACACATGTAGACGCGTAGCGTGAGGTGTGTAAATGCGTGGGACTGCAGTGACGGGTGAAAGAATCCCGGTAAACACAAAACTTTTGTATAGCATTTATAAAATGTTGGATCAACGTCGAAGACGTTGGGCCGACCTTCTATAGATGTTATAAAAATGTTTTGTGTTTACTCGGACGAAGAATGATTAATGGTGATCACATACATGTTAGGACTGTCAACAGTGTCAACTGAAATAATAATAATTGACAAAAGATAGAGCTAGCGTACGTGTCTTTCGTCAGAAACATACATTCATTTTTGAAAAAAAGGTATATATCATGATATTTTTTATATTAATAGAGGATGCTTCGACAGAATAAATAAGTCTTGGATTTATCCATTTTCACATGTCAAGTTCTCCCAAGTGTCAGCCACAGTGCTACACATTAAACATTACAGACCAAGATACTTGGATCTGAGCCATGGCTAAATTAAAAAGAGCTTTCATTTTAAGTCTTTGGAAAAACATTCAATTTTTACTTTTCTAAAAATTCCAACATATCACTGACCTACGCAATAGCAAGACATATGTCGCGTACATGTATACATAAGCGACATGCGTCTTGTTATTGCGTGGGTCTAAGCGGTACTGGTGCTGGAATTTCCAGCAAAGTACAAATTGTAGGGTTCAAGGGTTCGTACAAAGCAGAACATTGCTTTATCTGTTTATGGTTAGATTATCTTTATTGTGCGGAGCTGTTCTCTCTTATCTTGCTTCGATCAAATTAATTGGCGACAAATGACTGAAACAAAAACGTTTGTAAACAGTGGGGCGGCGCCAGACAAACGGTGCGATAAAATGGCTGAAAAAAATCATGAATGGAAATAGTCTGCATACCCCCAACGCTGGGAGCATTGTCTCTTGAGCATTGGCCGGCTCTTACATTTGACCACAACGTTAGTTCAGCGCAAACACTAGACGTTGACCCAATGTGGGCTTGCGGTTGTCCCCAGCAACAAGCCAGCATTGCTTCAGCGTCACCACTTCGCTGAGATAGCTCAGAATGTTGACCTTGAGAGTTTGGAGGACGAGCTATTTCTACACCGCCCTGTTAAGGCAGGCAAACAGCAGCAACTGTTCGCTTTTCAAGTAAACAATTACTGCCGTTTGTAATTACTTTATAATTTATAGAGCAGTCACACCGGCGTAGCGCTGGGCCACTGTCTAAGATGTTAAATCAATCCTGGCCCAGCAGTGGGCTAGCATTGCATCATGTGGTGACGTGATGAAATTTACTTTAGACAGCATAGTGAGTTTAACAGTTATGGGGGCAGCGCTTGCTGAAATTGGGTAATTAGCAGAGATGGTTTTCCAACGCTGTCCAAAAGTATCGTGTGTTTTTGCAGAAGGAGCTCCCAGTAAACACGAGGTATTAACTCCATGCTGGTTTGACGTTGCAGACGCTGGCCCAACGTCAAACCAACATGGAATCCGCGTGTGGTGCTTGCAGGACAGGGCGGGGCAGGGCCGGGCGTCAGACTGTCGGTTTGTCAGTCCCGCCGGGATCTTGGTACCAGAAAGGTGAGGCGAGTAGTGTGAGGATGAGATCCCTGGAGAGGCGTGAAGAGTGCGTGGGCGTCCGCCGATCCCGGATCCCTATCTACCGTAAAGGGTGCACCTCCCATGGACTTAATGTTCTGCAATGGAAACTATGGTTATTGACAATGGGCGATTAAATTTAATGCATGACAACATCCTAGAAAATCGAGGCGTACACATACCTTCATCGACGTCTTTGACATCTATGTCAACTTTTTTAAAGCTCATTATCTCCCGCACACTGTATTTTGGCAATTCCGGCACTGGACACAACGATTTGTCAAATTGATAATGTATGTCATGTCGACATTGCAAGAAATGCACATTTAAAATTTCTGGATATTGTAATGTCCGGCTGGAAGCATCAGCATACTTTTCGAAGCCGATGGTAAAAATCATTAACATAAAGTGGCTCTTGTAATTGTTATGCTAGCAAGCTAGACTTTAATTGTTAATATTACATTAAAATGCAAATTTACATGTACTGAGGCCAAACTCATCATTTTTTATTTTGGATCCTTGATATGTTCATAACATGTCAACATGTCCATAGATTAGAATTGCGTAATTTTCCAGTTAAAAGAGAAATGAGGACGAGATTTAATTTCAGACAAACATGTCTAAAATTAGAAATACAAGAATAACTGATAAACAGGGTTTTCGGTAGACTTGCTACGTTGCCAGAGCAACCCAACATTTAAAAAATTTCCGCAAGTATATGGACATGTTCACATAATAATATTATGAACACACTCTGAGTAGCCAAAATAAAATGATTTTTTTGTTAATTTTTGGCCTGGCAGGGTTGCTTCAAGTCTAATATTTGTGAATATTGTGAGTAATATGCCATCTAAAACGTGCAGACAATAACTATTTATCTAAACAATATCAATTTTTTAGGTGTGTTCCTATTGTCGACATTATGATCGTTTTATTTTGTAAGAAAATATGGTTCTTGGTAATCGACAAAACGAAACGAAATAACGAAAGTGGAATCGACGAAACGAAATGCCTCTATTGCCTCTTATCTTCTGGCTCCATGTGTTATCGATTTCAGACGCATATACGGCACAAAAAATCCACACCAATAGACCCCCAATTTTTTTTTCAATAATGCAGTATGCAATTCATGAACGATGCACATCCAGTGATAATGGACTGTTTGGTTTCGTTTCTCTATTTCATTTCGTCATTTCGTTTCATCGAATACCTGATTACAGTTGCGTCACTTTGTGCCGTCAATTACAGAAAGCAAGGAAATCTTGTATTGTTGTAACATTAATATTTGTGTAAAAAACGCATATTATTGTTTTGAGGATGAATAAACGAACGAAAGAATGAATGAATGAATGAATGAATGAATGGATGGATGAATGGATAGATGAATGGATGAATGGATGGATGGATGGGTGGATGGATGGATGGATGGATGGATGGATGGATGGATGGATGGATGGATGGATGGATGAATGGATGGATGGATGGATGGATGGATAAATGAATAGAATAATTAGTTAATAAATTAATGAATAAATTAATGAACTAATGAAGAAGTGATTGATTGAGTGAGAGCAGACTGGGGCAATGGACAGTCCAAAGCAGAGCATAGCATTCTGCTCTTCATAAAATGGCCTTAATGGACTTATTTTTTTATGAAGGGACATCGTCTTTCGTGTCTTTGGTAATGATTTTGTGATATTATTAGTAATGTCATATTTGCGCTATGGCAAATGCAGCATAGATCTCTTAAATCACCCGAAGCATTGACGTCATTCGAAAGGGGGTAGGGCACTGACCGTCTACGGGTTTCGATTTTGAGCCTACCACAAGGTCAAGAAAACCAAATAGACCAACAATCAGTGTTATTCAGAGATAGAGATCCAGAGAGAGAGATCCGGGACGAATAATCCGGAGACGAGATGATCCAGTCGATGACAGACAAGTCTGTTTTCTATCTGGCACTGGTTTTGGTCAACAACACCCTTGCCGAGAACGCGGCTGATTGAAACTCCTAATCTTTCGGCTTGTCGCCATTTCTGCGACCCTTTCACCACATTTTGTACGAGACGCTGGTGGAACGTTGGCCCGATATTGGGCGACGTT
>OZ024912.1:39715210-39965210 GCA_964017125.1 Flabesymbios commensalis | reverse complement strand
TCAGCAAGGCTGAATTTTTTGTCTCCGTCGTGTTTAATCGCGTGTACTTATAAAAATTATATCCACTGCACGGTATTAAGCCTACATGGATCTAATAGCTATAAACTCCGATGACGCTTTTTAGCATACTTTATTTACATACAAACACATGTATACCGGTACCTGATAGGCCTACACGTTTAGCCATATAACGACAACTTCAAGTGAGTGAAAATTATTCAGATTTGACAAAATGGAGGTCAACTATTTTATTTACCTTTCGGTGTGTTTGGTACCATAGATGATTGCCCACTTCCGAGTGACCTTTAATCCGCTGAAATAGTTTTGTACAAAACCATGGAGATCAAAGGTTTTTTTTCATTTTGAAATCATCATTGGCGTGCATGCCTTAGTTATCCTTATTTGAATATAGTCACGTGTTATGGGTCCACTGCCATTAGAAATATGATTAATCTTACACAAGTTACAGTGCGGGGATCGACTTTAGATGTCAGAATCTGACGTTTACAGACGTCAGATTCTTACATCTAAAGTCAATCCCCGCGCTTTAAGGGTTAATCTAGGTGTCCTAAAGTGGTTTTCATACTAATTATCTGAGTTTTGAAAGTGAACACGTTTCTTCCGGTCCGGTTATTATCTCACACCGTGGCTCACACGGTGTTTGGGCCTGAGCTTTTCACTCTACACCACACTTCTCAGTCAAATAATGACGTCAGGTCAGTCACCATCATTGCGCTGCCAACTCGCATAATAAATAGCATCATCTAGTTACAATAAGCTGTGTTTAAAAACATTTCCATTTATATGGCCAAATCTGAACAGAGGTTGAACCTCGTTAAAATGTTTTTTATCATTCCATCTAAGAAGCAACTCGCTTTTTATCTTGATAAAATTGATGAACACATAAACATGATAACAATGATAATAAACTTAGCAGACTATGAACTAAATTTTACTAATTTTCTTTTTTTTCTAATCACCCGTTCAGCATGTTCAGACAGATTATACGACAAACTAGGCTATACGCGAGTTGAAAACACTGAAATTCAAGGGTATTTGAAGGTTTGGCAATATATTTCAGAACCCTGTGCGCTTGAACGCAGAAGCTCAGTGTGTAAACTCTTTTGCATGAAATAATGAAGAAAACTGCATAACCTTTTATATAACTACACGAATCTTAGACGCAGAACACTGTGGTTATAAGTCTGTACTAATAATACAATACTTGATTAATCTGGGTGTACACATGATAATAATTGCCGGAAATGTCATTTGGGAATCGTTCAACAGGAGGGAGGCTGCTGTTTTTTGTTCATCGCGTCTGCCCGTGTTTGCACGGGGTCTGTGTTGACGCTTTGAACATGTTGAAGCGATCAATTCATCATATAGCGGCAATACTTCGACCCTCTCGGCAACGGGTTGAATGGTTTGTGATAAAACTTGTTGACCTGCTGGGGCTGGAGTCTGAAGTACCCTCTAGAAGACACGCAACACGAAACATTCGTATAACATTTGTACAACGTCTTTAACGTTGGGCCGACGTTGTACAAATGATATGCCAATGTTTCGTGTTTGCTGGGATCTACACTGATCAGAGACAGCTGTCACATATACACATCATCGCAGCTGGAGGTGGTAGAGGTAGTGGCCTTGCCTATCTACCTTGGCAGCCGCACCACCTTCCATCCACACTTAGACTTCCTCTGTGAGGTATTCCAGAGGACGTCTGCGTCAGAAGAGAATAACCTATAGACTTGACCACCGCCCACCCCCATGGTCCACCCCTGCGGCTGACCATCTGCTAATGTTACCACCGGTACGGATTATTATGTGACCGTCTGCATGTCCTGCGAATGGTGAGTAACGAGTATTTACATATTTTCGTGGCGTTACGAAGTACATCTTGTTGATTTTATATGCACTATTAACCCTTGTCCAATTTTATAAGCTTGGATAATGTCATTCATTTGAAGCTGGAATTGCTGAGGCAGTTTAGCCTTGACATCCTCTCTGAAGCCGTGGATAGCTGTATTTGTTTTACCCGAAAAAAAATCAACGGGGAAAACAAATATGTTGAATTTGTAGAGCGTAGATATTTTGAGTATTTCGGCCGAACAAGTAAGTCACCTTTGTGCACATATAGGCTAAACTGGGCCAGGAGAGCCTCCTGAGGATGGTGAGATGATTGAGATGACACTGTCCTCCAGACACAGGATTCGAAATTCGGGCCCTGGCGGTCTGAGGCCGAGCACGCTATCTCTCGGTCACGGAGGCTCCCCACAATACTGACTTTCACACGTGGATGGGGAAGAAACATTTTTTTGTTTTTTTTTCAAACCGCCGAGACCGGGAACCGAACCCCAAACTCTGGCGTGAAAGGCAGCGGTGCTAACCACTACCCTAGGGCCCCCGCCCAACTTGACAGGAAGCCAATGGCTACAGTCGAATACTACACCTGAAGATTTTTGGTTGATGCAGATGTCTTGACCTAGAATATTATCATGGGAAATTATGCAAGGATTGGTCCAATAGGAAGAAAGTCTGTCTTGCTAGGATTAAACTTCAGCTTAGACCCTGTCATTCAGACCGACACACCCATTAAACAATGTTGTAACTTCTCAAGAGATTACTTAGCGTTTGAAACTGATAGATACATTTACTTTGGGTATCATTGGAATAAAGACAGTGGTTTATGTCAGAACTAGAGATAATAGCGGTAAGTGGTGTAGTGTATAAGGTAAAAAACACTGGTCCCAGCACAGAGCCCTGTGGAACACCATATGAAAGGGTGACTTTACCTCACAGAGTGTCTTTACTTTTTACGGATTGGTGCCTATTTTTAAATAAGAAGAAAACCCATTATGAGCCTTGCCAGATATTCCATACTATTCAGAAAGTCTATCTATTAATATAGCATGGTCAATGGTGTCGAAAGCGGCCAACAAGTCAAGCAAGGTCAGAGATATAACATCACCCTTGTCCAACTAATGCCACTTCACCAGAAATAGTGGTACTTTTGAGTGTTGTTTATTTCTACTTTCGTCTACATTAGAGTGTATTCAATCTGCTCATGTACATAATGTAATACATGCACTCTATTGTGATTTTTCAGCAAATATAGGGGCCGAATTCGCGTACAAGTAACGATATACCATAAATTCTACAAGAATATGTACAAGAACATAGGGCTCAGTCACGTTTTCTGCTTGTTTTCTTTCAATTTTAAAATTATATATCCTCAACAATCCCTTCGTTTTACTAATCCGAGGTAACGAGCATCAGCTATACAGTGAGATGCAACGAAACCCTCATGTTGTTCTGACCCCTTCAAATGATAGGTAGGTGCTATACGGACCAAAAACAGGATGACTATACTCAGCAGGTAAGTTATTTGTAAGATGCTAAACTGGCAGTATAAGCACCTTCTAACTCGAGTATCCTTAAATAGGTAAATAATCATTTCAATAAGCTATATGCATATATAGGCCTAATGTATAGGGCCTAGATCGACTTTTCGTTTTCTTGAATTTTGTGTTTTTGCATATACGTTAGACTGATCACCCAGTACTGTGGTGATTAATTGTCCAAAGATCATTAGCATTGTACTATTCGAGTCCGCATCATAATTCGCTCTTTTATCATAATTAGGTCATCGGCCCACTTGTGCAGGCCGCGGAATGAACAATGCTCACCACGATCTCAAGATTGTCCGGCTATTATCTCTGATTGTATCACATGATTTCTCAGTGTAGCATTCTATTTCATCTGACCAACACATTAGAACAGCGCTGTTTCAATTATCCTTGATATAGCATTTAAGTATCAGCAAACTCGAGACATTGGCTCAATGTTGGTTCAATGTTGACTCACGATCTATGACGCTGGTCCAACATTAAACCAACACTGGGTCATTATCTGTGTTTGCTGGAGCTGTGCTAAAGTCTTGTGTTTACATCTTCCCCCACAAGGCCCGCTACTCCCGACGTCGCGCTGCGACGTCGGGAGTAGCGGGCCTTGTGGGGGAAGATGTGTGTTTACTGGTTGTACATTTCATCGGTACCCAGCAAACACCAGACATCCCAATAAACACAAAACATTTGTATAACATCTGTACAATGTTGGGCCAACGTCGAAGACATTGGGCCGCTATTATACAAATGTTATACAAATGTTTTGTGTTTGCCGGGATCGACTGAATGTTGTACAGTTTTGGCCCACCGTTTACGACGTAGCACCAACATCGGTTGAACATTGGTTCAACGACTCGTGTTTGCTGGGTAGAAGTTATTATATATCACCTGTACTGAATATTGACCCTTTGAGTGGAAATATTGTTGTCTTGACTAATTCACTTAAATTATTTACCGGTAGGCATACTGTGGTGGAAGATCTAGCTATTTTGCATTACATGGAAGTCTCTTTCTTCAAATTCAGATGCCACAAACTTACTTTACAACGAAAATGTAGTGAATTGAAAAATAAATACCACAAAGACGTAATTGAAATAATATAGAACCATAATATCATGTTGCAATTATCCGAACGGTAAAAGAAAAAAACCCACCGCCAACTGGCTGGTGATGGGATGGTCAATAAATAATCATCGTGCTGTGAGAAAGTGTTAACGAAAACCTTGGTCCTCTGTCAATCAGCGAGAACAAATGCAGCATGGGGTCCCACGAATTCACTTGAATAATGATAAGAATCTATCTGACATTTATTATCCTCAGTGTATTGCAAGACGGTGTGGATATTAATTAATCAGGGTCAGTATTCTCTTACAGGTTACGATATATCGTAGGATTCGCATTGGTCGAGATGGCCATCTCGACTAATCCGAAGCCT
The DNA here is from genome assembly GCA_964017125.1 of Flabesymbios commensalis. Taxonomy (NCBI): domain Eukaryota; kingdom Metazoa; phylum Annelida; class Polychaeta; order Terebellida; family Flabelligeridae; genus Flabesymbios; species Flabesymbios commensalis. The sequence continues at coordinate 39,960,365 of OZ024912.1, read as the reverse complement.
ACGATATATCGTAACTTGTACGAGGTTACGGGCCCAGGTCTATTATACTAAATAGTGAAACCAAGATTTTATTGTTTAGTTAATAAATCCTTTATGTTTATAATATTATAACAGCGTTGTAAGGGTTAACATAATATAAAACATATCAACGGTATGACGTATTTTTGACGCGGTAATCAGCATATGTGGCACTCCTTTATTAGGATACTGCAAGCTGAAAAATCTCCCTCCAGCACTAGTACGATACTACTCACCAGATGTCGCTTCTACTTTCCAGACTAGTCACCAGATGTCAAACGTCTCAGCATGTTTGATGGAAATAATACATTTTCCCAGCAGACACACGACGTTAAATCAATGTTTGTTTAACGTTGGTCCAGCGATGTAGGCGGATGGTCCAACGTTAAACCAACATTGATTAAATGTATTGTGTCTGCTGGGTTGTTCCACTCAATGTAAATACTGGTGTAATGGAACACAAATGTTAATCTATAATTTGACCTGTTAATAAACTCATTATTTTTTATCTGCTTGCAATTAAAATTATATTTCGTCCCTTTGAATATGAAAAGGTTTATCTGCCATTTTGTAAAGTGACAGATACACCCTTTCATATCTAAGGGGACGAGTTGTCTTTTATTTTAACTTCCATCACATCACATCAAACACGAGACATTTATCCAATGTTGTTTAATGTTGAGCCTGTTAAAACAAATGGCTCGATGACTAAAGGCTATGCCTTTATATCGGAGGTCATTATAATTAAACTTCACATGTACATAATTTATTTCACATTTTAACATAATTTTGTATAATTATTTTGATTATTTTGAATACGAACTTGGTAAGATGTAAGCTCTGCTTAATGACGTGTTTTTCAAGCTGTATGGGCAGACCCTCAAAATTGGACACATAATGTAGCGGTGAGGATCATAGCTATGATACAAAATATGTTGAAGCACTTAGGAGAAAAAAACTGTAAAAAAATCAGCGCGAGGTCAAGTATTGCCCCCGATGTGGCGCCCCTGTAGCGCCCAAACAGTTAGGTATAGTTATAAATGAAGATAGGCCACTGATCTGTAATTATCATAATCATTCCTCTCTGAATCGACAAAAACTTCACCTGTTATCACAGCATCTTATCACCCCACTCAGCACATGAAAGGTTGTAGTTAACAAATGACACCCTTTAGTCCCCATGTTACTATCGCGCTCTATTAGCAAGCAGCAGTAACTGCTTACTTTTCAAGTAAGAAGTTACTGCTGTTTGCCTTTGCATTATCATGTAGTATTCGCTATCTATTAATTACACTTTATTCCCACAAGACTTATTTCTCTTCATTCTTTACTCTGTACTATTTATAATTGTGCTTATTATAAACGTGAAGCTGTTCAAGGGACATTTATGATGGAACAGCACAAGAACTCTCAGGCTATGTGGGATCCTCGAAAATATATTCTTCAAATAATAAAGATGTATTGTAATTAAACTGTAGTGATTGTGCAGGTATATTGAAATAAACAGTTATGTGTTTATTGACCGACAATGGATTAGCCTAATGTTTTATATTTGCAAAACGACTGACAACACAAAAGCTAGTTTAATAAATGGTGTTTATTATCGATATTATACGTCGTTGTAATATAAATTATGTTATAAATTATGTTATATTAATCAACATTTTATGTTCAATGTACAGATTATCACAGAGGGGGCAACCCAACAAACACAAAACATTGGAATAACATTTGTACAACGTCGGCCCAATGTCTTCGAAGTTGATTCAGCATTGTACAAATGTTATACAAACGCTTTGTGTTTGCTGGGAAACTTGCAGCGAAGAAGCTGACCCCCACACAAAATAATCAGGCGAAATCTATGTAAGCGTCGATAAGGTCATTGTTAATGAATGTGTGTTATTGCTACTTGTGAAGTAAGGATGGTAAATGAGGTTGTTACCAAACAATGGGCTCTCTGTGATGGCGGTTTGGGAGTCCGTCTCTACGTCATGTAGTGGTTGCAAACACGAACATTTGTATAACATTTATACAATGTTGGACCAGCGTCGAAGACGCTGGGCCGACGTTGTATAAATGTTATGCAAATGTTTTGTGTTTGTTGGGGTGACTGCTTCTTGTTATTTGATCTGCAGAAAATGTCTGAACAACTTGATGTCTTTGAAGTTTGACAACACTTCCGAAACGTTCTCCCATCTATGGTTGTCTAGACTCAACAACCATTCTCGAGACAAGTCACCAACGATAGATCAATATTGGCCATACATTAATCCGGTTCTGATCTGGAGGTGGCCCAATCCCGAGCAACTTTGGGCGTGTTTTCTGTGTGCGTACAGACTACACACCCAACGTTGGGGTTTCACGTTCTGTAGAAATATTAGATAAATGGATACATTTTGTAAACCGCATATTATCTTCATTAATTGACCCAGTTGGAGGCTTAATCCTCGAAATAATAATATGCCTTATGAAAATTTATGACATGAGAAGTTACCAATACCCCAACGAAATTAGTGTATGTTTTTCTGCTCTGCATAATAATATATATAGATAATGCGAATTGGTAGTGTTTTCTTATTTTATAAAAAAGAAGAAAAAAGTGGTATAATTATAATACTTTTGTTCATTCTATTTATTCGTGCAATAAAGGCCTCTGGGGTCTGGCCTAACATGAAATTAATGCAAACTCTGGTGCTGACTGTCTCTGCAATACATGGTGTGCAAATGCCGTTAAATTAGCCTACATATGATATCTTCGTTTCTGTGATCCATCAGTTGATGCAATCGCTCTAACATCACATTAGAAATGTTTTTTGATCTTTATTCTGCACAAAGAAAGTCGTGTAAAATTATCGATTATTCAATCCAATTTCCATCCAAAAGAAAGAAAAGTAAACAATAAATTATTGAACATTTCCAGCTGGCATATGAGGCGTTAACAGCCAAAATCCACTTGAATAGGCAGTGAGAAACACTCATTGAAAAATACAATAAGTATCTGATTAATTGTCTGCTGAGATTTAGTACAGCTTAATAGGCCATGCTTGTGGGCGGGAATACATCTCTGAAGATCATAGTGGCGTCAATGCCAAGCGACGCGCAGAGCGTATACCATAAATTCCCTTCATTTATTCACCGTTAATTAGAAAACCGTCTTCCAGTTTCAATAGATGAACGACCTTGATCGACAGAGGTTAATCTGCCGGATTAACGACTTGAGAGTTTGACTCTCAATCAGATCTGCCGCCAAAAGCCAAAAAGCAGTGACCGGTTACTGTTTAAGTAAGCAGTCACCGCTTTTTGGCTTTTGGTGGCTCAACTGATAACTGATGCCGTTTTTGTGAGCTTTCGTGTATGAAAACTGTAAGAACATGGTAAGGGTGTACATTCACGCGGGACGTTGGGTCAACGCTGCCTCGATGTTGGGATTGCATCGCCGATGGTACCCCATTTCTAACCCTAAAAGCGCTGATATAAATCAATATTTGCAAATATTTAGTCTCAAATAAACAAATATGGATAATTTTCACCCATATGAAGCTGTTGTGGGTCGCGAGACACAGCTAGAAGCGGGTGAAAATTCCATTTAGCCGTTTAATGGTTAATGCCCTGGTCGCAGACACCGTTTCCAGAATTAAACTATTAAACATGTGGTCTACGTTGAGAAATGCACCCACTATAATTTTATAACCACAGCAAAATAAGTTTTTTCAAAACATAATTTACATTCTTTAGTGTTGAAAAAAATTTCTCGGGTGACTATGTCGAGTAATTATATGCAAATGGAGTTTAATTTAAGACTAATCGAATGTTGTATCTATGAATGCCACCAACTGTAGCCTATTTTATTTTCGATTTGTGTTTTTTCTATCATCCGACTTATTTCCCAAGAAATAATTCATGCCAAATGGACTATAACTTAGAGCTTGAACAAAGCGTAATTTTATTTGCAAAAATGTCAATTCGATGAGAATGATCATGCAGTAATACAGCATATCGAGTCATATTTTCGTCCCCTTGGATATAAAATGTGTATCTGCCACTTTGCAAAGTGGCAGATACACCCTTTTATATCCAAGAGGGCGTTTTGTGGAACACACCAGTTCCTTTCACAACATGAGGCATATATTAAAACACGCTCTAGTACATGAAGGGTGTGTGTTTGGCGGCTTGTAATAAAGCTCTGGCTGAGGTCATCTGAGGTCATCGTGTTAATCCCACATAGCAGGAGATTCTCTAACAAAACACCTTCCTCAGTTCAAACTCCCATCACTATCACCGGGTATCTCGAGGACGTCCCAGTAAACACAATATATTTGTATAACATTTGTACAATGTTGGACCAGCGTCGAAGACGTTGGGCCGGCGTTGTACAAATGTTATACAAATATTTTGTTTTTGCTGGGGTAGTACTAATAGGTCACCCTTAGTACTGCAGTACTCTGTCAGAGACAAGTTTCTTTACTTGATACCTTTTAGTTTGTATATTTATTTATTATTTTTATTGCGTATGGGATTTAACCCTTGCAGTGCGGGGATCGACTTTTTTTGTAGACGTCAGATGCTGACGTCTAAAGTTGATTCCCGCACTCTAAGAATAAACTATTTATAATGACTGTAGACGCATGGCATAGATATAAAAATGAAGTTGTAAGAGCTAACTAAGACATTTATGAAAAACCCCTTTGGTCTCCATGATTTATTAAAAAATATTTCAGCGCTTTAAAGGCTAAAATCCAAACGATGTTCAATTATTCTAAATATTGCAATTGTTCTGAAAACATTTAATCCAAGTGTCGTAATATGAATGTGTGGCAAACAGACGGTTTATACTTCATAATAACCGTAATAGTTCTGTTGCAAATTATATGTGCAAACTAGAATAGTAGCCTTTATTCACAATACCATCCCGTGTAACACCTACCTCGATTCAGAAATCAAAACCTGTTACATTGCGTGGACTTAAAGCGATACACTGATATTGTTTGTGGTTCATTTGATGGCTTGGAGGAAGGGGTAGGTGTCATCTGCGTGGCAACTGAATTGGAATCATGCTTCCGTGTTTCTGTCAGACAAACGTTTTGAGAGGTCCAGCTGATTAAGGAGCAATTTGCATTTGTAATGTAGTAGTAGTAAATCATTGCTTTACGTCACTTTTCGGCACAAATGGTCTTTTAAGTGACATTGTAATACGATAAAAACGTTGTAGTCATTGATGAGATGAAATGATGTACAGATGATGATGTGAGGGTGGGGGTGATAGGGCATGGTGGGTTATTGAGAGCGTTTTCCTTCGCTCGCCCGATAAGGGGTTCTGGGCATGTCTAGGGGATCTACCCCCAGACATGCCCAGACGGTCGCTGATATGCATTTGTAATACCCATATTTAATTTTGTCACTCTCTCTATTACACCCTGTAGTTCTATTGTATTATAAACATTTGTATTATATGATTTAGATCATGTACATGATATATGCGTTGTATTTCCAGAAATATATAATAAGTTATCTGGAATGTCAAAATGTGCCTATAGTTAACCCTTACAGTGCGGGGATTGACTTTATTCGACAGAATCTGACGTCTGTAGACATCAGATTCTGACAACTAAAGTTCATCCCCGCACTGTAAGAGTAAACAAATATTCTAATGGTCGTAGACCCATAACATAGGTATTCAAATAAATAAGAAAGAGCTAACGAAGACATTTCAAATTGAAAAAACAACCTTTCGTAGTGATGTTTTTTACAATTTAATTCAGCGTTTCAAGGGTTAAGGTTTCAGCTGTTGTTGTGGTTTCCTGAAAGTGGACATGTCATACTAAACCGCTACACTCTAAACACTATAGGTTCTTAGAAGGAACCCTTCAGTACTATTACTATGCAACCCCAGGTGAACCCTGCAAGGGTTCTCCTGGGGTTGCATAGGAATAGTACTGAATGGTTCTTTTTAAATAACCTTTATTGTTTAGAGTGTAATCGTGACGATAGTCGTTTTTAATCTCTTTCATTAGCCTTTTAAATCGTTGGGAACTAAATGTGTGCTGAAACATCAACAGTTGCAAATGTTTGGCCTCAAATCAGACAAATATTTGTCATTTTCACCCATTTGCAGTTGTGGGTCGCGGTAGCGAGACACAACTGCAAGTGGGTGAAAATTAAAGTTTTATTAAAATTAGAGGTTTAAGGGTCAACACCGCACGTAGTATCACAGTATTGAGAGCTTGCAGATAATGACTCAGACAGATGTTAGGTTTCGGTGATTTCCCTCTCCCAGCAACAGCGATCAGTAGCACGAGGAAGATGAAAATGCTATAAAATAGTTGCTTTGCGAGAAAATGCAAAAAATATGATAATTATTCTTTTTAAAATAAAGACATCGTTCTGAATGACCCAATATCATTAAGTAATAAACCCGGTCCTAATTGAAGGGGTCGGTGGGAAAACAAATAAATATCACATTTTGTGAACTTTTTTTAGAAAGTCCGAAATATGTAGGCCCTATGTAACTTACAAAATGTCTTGTTTTTGCAAAGCAAAGGTTCTTCAAGCATAAATGCATCAAGATTATAATAAAATATCAATTGAAATATTTCTCGTATAATATAAGTCATTGTTACGACGATGGTCAAACGTCGAGTCGATGATTTTTGTGTGCTGCAGGCAAACTCCTCCTTTTTTAATCTCACCTTCACTGACCGACACCAGATTTATCAGGATTTAGCAGAACATTATTTTGTAATGATATATGATGGACTTAATTTAATCTAGAAGACAGATACCAAGGACGAAGTGCAAAACATAAACCCTTTAATCTCAAGGTAAATATAATAACTATAAATAACACCGCAGATACATCAGATTTTGCAGCCGAAGCAAGACCAGAGGGCTATATGGGATATATGCGGGAATCGTGGGCATACATCTTGGGATTATTGATGATTGGTGACTCAAGTATTCAATCAATCAGTCTACGCTTTGATATGTGCCACCACCATAGTACCCCCATCTGAGAAAATCACTTTCAATTTATATAAATATAGGCCTAGCTGCTGCATACAATCGCTATCATGTTTGCAGATATCAACCTTTTAAGCCATATCAGATTTATTTACATTTTTGCCCATTTAAAATTATTTCTCATTGTCGCGACCTACAAATGAAATTGAATAACAAATACATAGGATGTAATGTAAAAAAAAACAGTGACATTTTGTTGTTCATCAAGCACAGTTCATTTCAAGAACCGTTTTTTGAAGAGCCAATAAAAAAGTTTAAAAACATATATGAACGAATACGAACACAACATCGGAGTACGACAACAATGCCGCACACGACAAATCAGACACAGAATTCACATACATATGATTACAAACGTTTACTTATAGAGCTATTTTATCTCTGTGCAATAAATATAACAATGTAAAGTTTTATTAAACATTATATAAAATATTACTTATAATATTAATTTCAAATTAAGAAAAAATATGCTAAATATTTTATTTTCGTTTTTTTCAAAATTATTTTAAAACTAGTTAAAATAAAAATTCACAATTTTAAACTTGGTTTAAAATAGATAAATAAATGTCGCATTTGTGCTAAATGTCCATAAAGTATAGGCTCAATCTCCTCTAAAGCATAGTCTGCTTATAAAAGACACAAATTACTTTCCTGTGGATCTCTTTAAGATGAGTTATTGGTGTCAAGAGAAACTGGTGTAGACACCAATCTCTTTCCTGTTGATCTCTTGTGGTGTCAAGAGACACTGTTGTAGACACTAATATCTTTCTTCTGGATCTCTTAAGATGAGCCACTGGTGTCACAAGACACTGGTGTAGACACCAATCTCTTTCCTGTTGATCTCTTGTGGTGTCAAGAGACACTGATGTAGACACTAATATCTTTCCTCTGGATCTTTTAAGATGAGCCACTGGTGTCACAAGACACTGGTGTAGACACCAGTCTCTTTCCTGTGGATCTCTTGTGGTGTCAAGAGACACTGATGTAGACACTAATATCTTTCCTCTGGATCTCTCAAGATGAGCCACTGGTGTCACAAGAAACTGGTGTAGACACCAATCTCTTTCCTGTGGATCTCTTGTGGTGTCAAGAGACACTGATGTAGACACTAATATCTTTCCTCTGGATCTCTCAAGATGAGCCACTGGTGTCACAAGAAACTGGTGTAGACACCAATCTCTTTCCTGTTGATCTCTTGTGGTGTCAAGAGACACTGATGTACAGACTAATATCTTTCCCCTGGATCTCTTTAAGATGAGCCACTGGTGTCACAAGACACTGGTGTAGACACCAATCTCTTTCCTGTTGATCTCTTGTGGTGTCAAGAGACAATGGTGTAGACACTAATATCTTTCCTCTGGATCTCTTAAGATGAGCCACTGGTGTCAGGAGACACTGGTGTAGACACCAGTCTCTTTCCTGTGGATCTCTTGTGGTGTCAAGAGACACTGGTGAAGACACCAATATATTTCATCTGGATCTCTTTAAAATGAGTCACTGGTGTCAGGAGACACTGGTGTAGACACCAATCTCTTCCCTCCGGATCTCTCAAGATTAGTCACTGGTGTCAAGGATAACTGGTGTTACTTTGCTGAAAAGTTACGGTGGCTGGTATCAAAATCAGATTTGTTAAAATCTTGGAGCCGCTGGTCTGACGTTCTTCTCGTGTCCACATTCACACTTGGAAAAGCGCTGGACGTGCGTGATTGTGTGACTGAGACTTTAAAGATGTGGAAATGGACCTAAGTATGAATACCATTACCCCCTAAATGTCACTATCTGCAGCTTAGTGCCCTCTTCGTGGAAATGAATATATCTGTTGTAGAAATAAATTCTAAAGATGAAAACAATTTTGGAGAAACTTTAAAACTCCGGCCTCATTATGATTTTTTGTCGCCTGATTACACCTGACTCGGGCGACGCCTATTGATCACAATGTGTACTATCAAACAAGATGGCGACACCTCATCCGCTGGCCAGTTTTGCTGAATGAACGTTTAGGAACAGCATCCCTCCAGAAAACAACCCGTCGAGTGAAGGTGGTGGCCCAACACCGGACCGTCGTCTCCACTTGGTCTTCCTTGACTCAGACCATTACAAGAGGTTTAGATACACTGCAGATACACTGTAGCCCCAAGCGATGCATGATCTCTCGTTAAAAGAACACGTGACGTGTGTTACGCAGTGCAATTGTGAAATTGAGCGACTTGAACTTGACGCCATTTTCTGGTCCATTTGGAGCAGAGAAAAGACTTTGAGACCTCGCAACACCAATTACGTGTGCGCAAGACGAAACCATGTTTTCGAGCCCCAGCATGGCGAAATACTGTACACCCCTTGCCTGCTGAACACGACTAGGCCTATATATGTTTTTTTTAGCCGATTAAATCACATTATTGGGAACGAAATGAGTGTTTAAACATAAAAATTTGCAAATGTGTGGTGTCAAATTAAACAAATATCAGTAATTTTCAGCCACTTAAAGTTGTGGCTCGCGGCAGCGAGACACGGGTGAAAATTTAAATAATTTCATTTAGTAGGATAAGGGTTAATCTTTTAAATGGTAGGTAGCAACACCTCTATGACCTGCGAATTATATATTATTATCTAAAATCTCATCAGTTGAATGATAGGCGACTGGGACAACTTGTAGACTGCTAGCCACACCGTGCATATTTGCTGAAATGAACTGAAGGGGGTTTTAGGCCACCTTTGTGCATATATAGGCAAAACTGGGCCAGGAGAACCTTCTAAGGATTGCATATTTGATATAAGACCCGGCACACAGAGAGTGTGATAAAGATGACCTCAGGCTGTGAACACGGCACATTAGCTTCAAAACGTCACATACTCAGCGCACGCTTCAGATACGTGAACCTAACGTGAACTTGTTCAGGCAGTCTTAAAATGTGCAGAGAGCATGATTAAGTTTTGTGGTAATGAGTTTTGTAAACTGGATTATACAGACAATTGTGTAACATTATCAAAGATTGCCCGTAACACTTAATTGTCGGGTTGTTCTTGAAGTTTCTGTTAGTGTTGTTTTTTGAGGAAAGAGCTTTCGTTTCCGTTATTCAGTATATGGGCGAAAAAATGTGACAACTGAATGATGGAGGGGTACAATAGAAACTCTTTCCTATTTTGAATATAAATAATTATTCTACGTCAGATTCCACGAAATTCGATTGATAATTTGGTTTTCACATATCATGTCCCATTATTTTGTGATCAAATAAATATCAAGTTTTCTAAATGTCTCAATATGACTTTCAAGTAGGTACACTCATGATTTGCCTGGATGAAACCACAAAATATAAAACGTAGCTGGACAAAATCCGTCCTTTAGAACAAACACCATTTATATTTTTGGAATATTTACATGTTCGTGCACCTTTAGTTATAATATTCTTGGAATTCAGCGTTAACTTTTTATCTTACAGATATTTTCTCAACATTATATTGTACTCTACCCCTTACAAATAATTTTACATTCCGGTACATATAGGCCATATAATTAGTGAGTTCTTTAACACCTTAACTGCCAAATCATTCAATCTGAATTTTCACCCACTTGAAGTTGTGTCTCGCTGACGCGATCCACAACTTCAAGTGAGTGAAAATTATTCAGATTTGACAAATGAAGGTCAACTGTTTTCAAATATTGCTGATTGATGTCACATTTTATCTTTAACATGTCTAAAAGGTGATGCTTAATGTGCTAATAAAAATGAAATATGCGGCACCGGCGGTTAAAGGGTTAGAACCATACCCAGTTTAACCCTTCCACCGCTGAGTACGACTACAGTCTTTTTAATCCATCCATCCATCCATCCATCCGGTCAAATCACTGTTCATAAGAACGAAATGGGTGTTTAAACATCAATATTTACAAATATTTGGGCTCAAATTAAACAAATATGTGTAATTTTTAGTGGGTGAAAATTTAAATGATTTAATTTAGCCCTTCAAGGGTTTAAAAAGTCACCTAATTTTATAAAGTATAATTCCGCACTCGAATATTATTCATAAACAAATATCACATACCCTGGAAGCCAGAGTGTCGTTTGTACTGGTCACTCAATTGAGTGGTTCATACGACGTATCAGTTCTGTCCGTGATGAACATTCGTCCCTTGGAGTTAGAAGGTGCTAAACTGCCACTTTGTAAAGTGGCAGTTTAGCACCTTCTAACTCCAAGGGAACGAATGTGTTTCTTTTAAAAAAATAACCTGATCCGACAAATCAGATATAATACTATTGCGGCATTAAAAGTGAGGCAGATAGGCCTACATTCTGCATTCACCTTCGTTTCTATGATCACTATAATAATATTTCTAAGTGAATTGGTATGTAATTGTTATGGTGGACTCCAGAACAATACACCCCAATGAGGAGAAAACTGCCCCGGTGTGCTATAGAAAAATACAGTCCTCTGGAATTTTCCATATTTCAATGTAGGCCTACCACATTTCACAGTTTGTAACTTTAGATATTTTTTTACATATAGAGCATACAAGTAATTGTATACACATGTTTCCGTGAACTGTTTTAAACATTGTTAAATAAGCACGAAAAGTTCAAGAAATGCGAGAGACATGCACTATGATCTCAAGCTGTCTGTCACGTTGGGTACTCAAAATTAGCTCAAGTGCTATAAAAATGTATAGCCGTACGTGAAGCAAGTATACGGAAAAAACTAGCACTCCATCCGCATTCTCCATACACCTTTGTACATTCATAACTTACGTTATCTACGATATCTTGCAATAATTATTCATTGTTCTTAGTGAACATTGTAAAGATTGTGCTAAAAATGAATGATTAAAAGATTCTTCGTTTTAAGCAATCGTGATATTTTCTTACCTGGTATGAGCTGAAATCTGCTTTAGCATCCCGAGGCTCACACCAGGTGAGAATTCACCAAGTGAGATCTGAGATTGTAAAGGGTTAACCTTTAAAGCGCTGAAATATGTTTGTATAAAACATGTTTTTTTTTCAATTTAAAATCATCATTAATGTCTTAGTTGGCTCTTTCCGCTTCATTTGAATACCTGTTTTATGGGTCTACGGCCACTATATATATTTTTACTCTTACAGTGCCGGGATCGACTTTAGACGTCATAATCTGACGTCAGCAGACGTCAGATTCTGACGTCTAAAGTCGATCCCCGCGCTGTATGGGTTAATCCCGATCAGCTCGAGTAGGTTCTCAACAGTCACTTAAATTCGATTGCTCGCAAAAACTATTTCCACACAGGTGCCTCCAAAAGTAGGTCTTCGTGATTGCTCAAGATGATGAGCAAACATGGGGGACTATCCAAATTCTCGCTCATCATTGTATCGCCTTCAAGACGGATTATTAGATGTAGTTTGTCATGAAAAACTGTTAAAACCCAAGATTATTCAATTCATTTTTGAACTCTGCAGCTTGAAACACCATTTGAATGTATCGATGTGATTTTATGCCTTCATATGTTATTTACTGACTAAAAGATATTTGAAGAAAAAAATCAAAACAATAACATCCTTTAAATGTTTAAAGTAAGAAAATAAATTATTTAAATTTAAGTAAAAACATTGAGAGATGTTGATTTTTATTGGTAACCACATGGTCTTTCTCACAACACTTCCCTGCTTTGAGACATTTGCAGGCGCAGACCACACGATAACCTCCCCAATCCAACATGTCTGCGTATTAACCCTTAAAGCTCTGAAAGAAGTTTAATTTTAGTATTGGGTGTAGGTGCTAGGCTATAGTAACTCTTGTGGGATGAGTTTATACTGTCTTAATTGCAAAATCAATTATTTGTAATAGTTGCTATCTGCATCCATGTGGAATATGGTTATAACGCACACGTTGTGGGACCACTCCCATGCGCAGCATTGTCGTCGCTAAAATGAGTGATATCGTCACAAGGTCAATATTATTGATTAGTGAAGCAAAACGATTCGGTTACTTTAAACACAAGAAATGCATTTTTTTATTATCATTGTTATGACAAAAATCAGGTCAAATTGTTCTCGACTACGACACAAAGCCAAAATACAGTATATGTTTACTTGTAAAGTAAGGAGATGCTGTATGTTGGCTTTGCGCAGCAGAAGAGACGTCCAGTGTGTGATATATGATATTTACATACATATAGACCTCCCAGGAAGTGTCTTAGACTAGGTCGATCTTTGAGATTTGTTTGTTCATTTAGCTTCTGTTATCATGTAAAGAGATAGGTAAATAATGTAAAAGCAACATGGTGCCCGAGTGAAGAGATTGCGAATTCAAGATCATTCAATGCTCATGGAAACGGAAACTCGACAAACATTGACCAAATGTTGGGCTAATGCTGGCCCAGCGTCGTATAAGGTGGGCCAACATTAGACAAGCATTGAGTCAACGTGTCGTGTTTGGTGGGTAATGTGCTTGTGTTTTGTGCGTGTTCAGCCGTCATTTATCACGTAACATGATTTTCAAGCTATTTTTGTTTTCTTGTCTTGAATGATAATTTTATTGGGCGTCGCGCAAATGTCGAACACTTTGGCATTTCAAACTTTACGGTGTGTCCGTCATATACTCATATATAGTGCCCCTGGTCAGTAAGTATCACCATAAGTATCACAGTTAATATCACACTGAGACAGCAAGTACCCGAATATTACAAATGAACCTGTCTAATTATTGACACAATGATTATAGCGCTATAGTTAGACGAATACTGCCATGCAAATCCAAACTGCAGTATCTGCTTACTTTACAAGTAAGCAGATACTGCCTTCTGGCATTACAGAGCAGAATAACACCGTAGAATGACAAAGTGAGGCATCATTGTTATAATACCGACTATTTTAAACTTGTTTGGCAACTGTAAAGTATACTGCTATAGTTATAGTCACACTTTGGAGACATATGAGATAATAATGCCTATTTTAAAAGTATAGCTGAATGTACCCAGAAATACATAATCATTATTAATAATGTAAATGTCCTATTATTATGTATTTCTGACGTAACTGACCACACTTTTCCATAAATCGGTTCACAAGCGTAATGCAATGTCCAATTAATTAATTTATTTTTATTACATAATTCAATTGTGTATTCCGTTATTATATCATTTGAGAAATTAATATATAATTCCAGTCGAGAACAATCAATCCGTACTAACCGTGGCCAGTATATTTAGAGTGACTCGGCAGGGGGTCTGAGTATCACCGTGATAATCATATCACCGGGTACTTAACACGAGTATCCGCACTCCTGTTAAACCAAGTAACACGCCATACAAGATGTATTCTACATTGACAAAATGTACAGCATACAAGCTGTTTTTATATTGACCATTTTCACCCACTTGAATTTGTGGATCGCGTAAGCCAGACACAACTTCAAGTGGGTGGCGGTTACAGGGTTGAGACCCGTTAGCATTTTAATTTGCCAATAAAAATGTACATTTTATTGGCAAGTTAAAATGCTAACCCTGCAACCGCCAAATTATTCAATTTGAATTTTCACCCACTTGAAGTGTCTGGCTTGCGCGATCCACAACTTCGAGCGGGTCAAAATTATCAAGATTTGACAAAATGTAGGTCATCTAATTTCAAATTTTGCTGATTGGTGTCACGTTTATGTTTAAAAGCTGGTATTTAATGTGCTAATAAAAATTGAAAAGATAATATAATCAGTACCGGCGGTTAAAGGGTTATAGGTGACATGTCTGTTCAACCCTTTAAACCCTAGTGATGCCTCTAAACGTCATTTTGCATCCCTTAAAACTGATTAAATTCCCTTAGAGCGACACGTTTTCTGAAACTGTTTTAAAAATATACGAAATTTACTTTCATTAGTCATTAAATTGAGGTCATCTTCATCCACTACAAGTCGCGAATTGCGACAGCCATTCCAGGCTTGTATAAATGAAATGAATCGGGCTTTAGGCCACTTTTGTGCACATATAGGCTAAACTGGGCCAGGAGAACCTCCTGAGGATGGTGAGATGATTGAGATGACACTGTCCCCCAGACACAGGATTCGAAATTCGAGCCCTGGCGGTCTGAGGCCGAGCACGCTACCTCTCGGTCACGGAGGCTCTCCACAATACTGACTTTCACACGTGGATGGGGAAGAAACATTTTTTGTTTCTTTCAAACCGCCGAGACCGGGAACCGAACCCCGAACTCTGGCGTGAAAGGCAGCGGTGCTAACCACTACCCTAGGGCCCCCGCCCTCCAGGCTTGTATAGTGGATGAAGATTTTAATTAGGATTAACCCTTTGAGTCACATCATTATTTTGGCAAAATGTTATGCAAAATATGCTGACATGATGTTAGCATGCATGTACAGGAGCGTACTGCAGCGTATTTATGCCACATTTCATTTTTTAGGGGCTACAATAAAAGTTAATAAATGACGTCACAAGTACGCGCTCTTTATACATCGTGTGTGACGTCATATAATAAAAATTGTGCTTCACTATTTATGTATAGAGCGCGCTTTCAAGCGCGGTTGTGACTCAAAGGGTTAATAGGGTTAATTTGGGAGAATAGCCAATGTGTAGTCCTAGATTTAATCCCGGTTTACTGGTTCAAAGCAATGATAAATTGCTTTGTGATATTCATGATGACCACCGAGTTTCACCTTGACATCTCTGTGACCTGTATATTAAACAGTTACGACAATATATCACAAGCCGAACGAGCACCATCAAAAATATTTCGTCGCCTTGGATATAAAAGGGTGTATCTGCCACTTTCATATCCAAAGGGACGATATAATTATTTGATGATAAAATGGCTGATGCATGTATAGGCCTATATTATGATATTCAATACGGTCACCGACCTTGGCTTTGGCCATATCAATGTGACCTATAAACAGCTACCGCACTGTCACAAGATTATATCTGCAAATGATTTGGCACCATCTTAAAATTGAACTTTAACAGCACTTCAGAAAGTCTAAAACATAATTAAAGTGGCTCCGTGAGATGACATCGATTTGGATATTTTGTTTTGTGTGGAAATAAACTGCGTAGTTTAGTCTTTTTCAGTGCTTTAAGGTGTTTTGATGCTTTATTTGAATTAGGCTATATACAAAATTAACATTATGCAGTCCTTTTAATTTAGAATAATAAGCTTGGTGGAAAATACATTTGAAAATTTGACAATAGTTTCATTAGCAAAGTCTTAGACATGTATATAATTGCATTATTAGTTATGCATTATTTGCGAGTGTATAATTGATTTAACTTAAGTTAAAGCATGACTTCCCTGATTTTTATTTTTTTCAGAGGAGCTGCATGGTTCATCTCACGCTCTGGCATTCAAGTTTCAACGAAACAAAAATGTTTCTTCTCCGCTCACCCCTAAAAATTTAATATTGTAGGGCTCCTCTGTGCCCGAAATGTAGCGAGCTTGACTTCAGACCCCACCAGGGTTCGAATTTCGAATACTGTGTCTGGAGGGCACTGTCATCTCATTCATCTGTTCATCTTACCATCACCGGGAGGCTCTCCTGCCCCAGTTTAGCCTATATGTGCACAAAGGTGACCTAAAACCCCATTCATTCATTACAACAATACTTCAATCCAGAAAACATGGTATGTCGGTCAAATATTGGTTTAATGTTGGCCCATCTGCGACGCTGGCCAAACATTAAACCAACATTGGACACATGTCTCATGTTTACTGGGTATACACAGTAGAACACTGTTGTAGGTATACACGCTGATAACCCAACAGACACGAACCTTTGGCCCAATGTTGGTTTAATGTTGGGTCACCGTCGCAGACGGTGACCCAACATTAACCCAACATTGGGTCAAAGATTCGTGTTTTCTAGAAAAGAGTGCATCAGCTGATAAATGCGCGGCGTGCCCTGGGGATCAGAAGGTTAGGATGAAGTACACTTATACCATGAGAATGTCACGCTTTTCTTGATTGGCGTTTGCTTGCAATCAGAACTTGACAAGCAGTTGACAATGACAGTTAAATAGCTCTGGCTCCAAACAGACCAAATTAACAATCTACGTTCCAGGATCAGCAGTCACCTGGGTAGGCCTGCCCAGCTGAACAGAAAATATTCTGTGAAAAGCATGTTTTTTTGATGAAAATGTCCTCCTGAGGCATTTCCCTGTAATTCCATGGGCTTGCGATATCTTGATTATATTGTTCTAGACATTATGATTTATTTTTCCTTCAGCGTATGTTACCTATACAAATATCTGCAACTATGTAATATTTTAATAATTATAACATTTAGGTGTGGATAGCTTTTTCTCACCATGATAAAATTGCTCTCGTCTGTAAAACTAATAAACCATCAACTCATCTCTCACTCCAATATTGTTGAATAACAATCCAGGAATTTATGATGAGCACAGACAATGGGTCATAATGAGAGAGGAGGAAGCCGCTATATATAGTAGTGTACATTGTCGGCGGGGTACTTATGGTGGTACTCGGAGAGGTTGTGTGAGGCAGCGGCCATGCCCCCCGCGGTCTGTGAGTACCCTTATCCAGGGGAGGGGTAGAAGGCGGTGGGAGGGGCAGCTGCTGATTGACAGATGTACCTCTTACAGAAGTCCGCCGCTTCTTAGCAGGATCATTCAAATAATTATGTGTTGGAATTATACGTTTCTGTTGAAAGTCATTACAAAAAGTGACGGCTAAGGTGCAGGTGTATAGTATGATAACAAGTCTGCAGAGCTAAAAGCCAGTATCCGCTCACTTGTAAAGTAAGTAGATACTGCCCTTTGGCTTTATGCGGCAGAGCTATCATCCGACTTCACCCCCCCCCCCCTGGTCACTGGACCTGTTAATCCGTGTGCTATTTCAACTCCACGGAGAGCATACAGTCCTGCAGCCATTTCGGCGCATCGAATTTGTCGTACACATTGCGATCTCTGTCCTACCAGGTACTCATTTCCATCTGAGTCAAGTGAAGTATTTGAGTATCAAGTGCCTTGCCCAATGCCACAACATCGAAACAATGTCCCAAGATTGAGAGGGGAGTGTTTCTCGTGCAGGTTAGGCCACTATGTTTTTTTTCTCTGTTTTAGATGAGCGCGCGCATTAGATTTAGGCCGCGCATTACCAAAAAAAAACATGTGTTCTTTTTCTGCTCAGCGCGCGCATTAGATTGTTGCCAATTTCCGAAAAAACAGTCAATTTCGGGAGATAAAAAAAAATTCCGAAAAAAAACAAGTTCATCTCGAGAGATAACAAATATTTTTCCAGCTATATTATTTTTCGCTTGTTTTTTTTCGTCGCCCTCATTAACTTTTTTTTAAATATGTCAAAAGTTTTTTTTATTTCGTCGCCCTCATAAACTTTTCAAGAAATATGTCCAATGTTTTTTATTTCGTCGCCCTCATTAACTTTTCCAAAAATAGGTTCAATGTTTTTTTTTCTTAAATGTTTTTTTCCCGCCCTCTCTCATTAGATTTTGGATTTTTACTGATCTAAAACAGAGAAATTAAAACAAGTGGCCTTACTGATATAAGATCCGTGTTCATCATGTAGTCTCTTCGGAGTTAAAAGGTCCCCTCTGCCACTTACAGTGGAAGAGGTGACCCTTTAACACAGCGGGGACGATATAATTAGGGTCTCCTTCTGAAATAGAACGAGAAAATGAGCCCATACTGGTTTGAAGTTGGCCTATCGCTTCAGACGTTAACCCATCATTAACCTCACATCGCAGTGAGTGGTGTTTTGCTCGTTCGCGTCGATTTATGCCTCAGTCACAAATCCAATTTGACCGCCGTCCGATTATCGGCCGACGTTTTTTTTCGCTCATCGGGTCAGCGTTCAGCCGATGATCATCGGTGATCATCGGCTGAACGCTGACCCGATGAGCAAAAAAATACGTCGGCCGATAATCGGATGGCAGCTGAATTTAATTAGTGTATTAGCAATGATCAATACCCAGTAAAAACAAAACATTTGTATAACATTTATACAATGTTGGACCAGCGTCGAAGACGTTGGGCCGACGTTGTATAAATGTTATACAAATGCTTTGTGTTTACTAGGTATACATTATACCTTCTTTTATATTCTTTTTTTCTTCAGATATACCTTTCTTCTATATAGTCCAGGAATTTTAGGTTTTCAAATGGAAAAAAATAATATAAAGCTGAAAATTTCAGGAAGTGTTCATTATGTCCTCCTTTATTACCTGTAAAAAGTCCCAAAGTTTCCCCTGAGCGGAACATTCTTTTTTTGACAAAATTCAAAATGGCCGCCAAGAGCCATGTTGAAGTTGTAATTTATGAACTATTTGACATATATGTTTATGTAATACCTCATTTCAACATGATTTTTAATGCTGAATTCATTTCTGAAGCTAGTAGTAACTTTTAGAGTTTCGTTGAAGAATAAATCCAAGATGGCTGCCATTTTATGTTTAATTGGGAGTAAGTCTATTGTCATTAGTATTTGAGATACACATAAGCTTTTAAATCTATAGACTACCAGTATGTCCTCCTTTAATACCTGTAAAAGGTCCCAAGGTTTTGCCCGGAGTGGAACATATTTTTCTGACAAAATTCAAAATGGCCGCCAAGCGCTATGTTGAAGTTGTAATTCCGGAACTTTTAAACATATATTTTAATGTAATACCTCATTTCCACATGCTTTTTAATGCTGAATTCATTTCTGAAGTTATTAGTAACTTTTAAGGTTTCGCTAAAGAATAAATTCAAGATGGCCGCCATTTAAGGTTTCATTGGGGGCAATTGTCTTTCGTATTCGAGATACATAGATACATATACGCTTTTAAATTTATAAATTACCAGTAATTAATGACCAGTAACAAATAACTCTACATCCAAAAGAAATATGCAGTACACATTTTAATGTATTTATTTCATAATAAATTATAGCCAAAACATCATATTCAATCAATAAAACAACGTTAGTCTGAGAGAGTTGTGCCATTTTTTTTCCTAATCATCAATCTGAATTTCACACCTAATCATTTTCAATAATTTGGGAGGTGCTGCATCAAGCTCCCTAAAAACTGGTTACAGGTTTTTATTTTAAAATTGACATCCCCAGCCTGTTGGTGGTAATATGTTGCCATGGAATTCTTGTACATTTAGATATGTTAGTGATACATGTTATTTACTACTGCTTCAACTGGGGTCCTAAGTAAATATCCTAAGCAAGGGCTCACACTCGAGTCCACATGGTCATAGGCAAGGTTTCACCATCCTGTCATTATAGCAGGTTGGAGGCTACGGAATCCCCTGCTATGAGAGGATGGGTTTCACACACAAGGCTGCATTGTTCTAGGCAAATACTCACACCCGATCCTACATGTCATAGACAAGGTCTCACCACCGAGACCGCAGTGAATAGGCAAGGACTCACACACACACATGTATGGTCCATGGGCAAGGAATCACACCCGAGCCCGTAGTGTTCTAAGCAAGAACTCACACTTGTGTCCACAAGGTCCTGGGCAAGGTATAACACCTGACCCTACAGGTCCTAGGCAAGGATTCACATCCGAGCCTAGAGGTCATAGGCAAAGATAAACCCCAGGCGCGCATGGTATTAGGCAATGACTCACACCCGAGCCCGCAGCGTCCTAGGCATGGTCTCAAACCCGAGCCTTTAAGTCCTAGACAAGGATTTAGCGTGAGCCCGCATGGTCTTAGGCAAGGACTTACACTCGAGCCGCCAAGGTCCTAGGCAAGGACTCACACCCGAGCCCGCAGTGTCCTAGGCAAGGTCTCAAACCCGAGCCTACAAGTCATAGGCAAGGTTTTACCATGAGCCCGCATGGTCTTAAGCTAGGACTCACACCCGAGACGGTGGGTCCTAGGCAAGGTCATACACTAGAGCCTACAGGGTCATAGGCAAGCACTAACACCTAGGCCGTTATGGT
Source organism: Flabesymbios commensalis (assembly GCA_964017125.1). Classification (NCBI taxonomy): domain Eukaryota; kingdom Metazoa; phylum Annelida; class Polychaeta; order Terebellida; family Flabelligeridae; genus Flabesymbios; species Flabesymbios commensalis. Next base: position 39,939,446 of record OZ024912.1, on the reverse strand, counting down.
CCTAGGCAAGATCTCACACCTCACATGCAGGCATAAGGGTCCAATGCAAGGTATCATACCCGAGCCTGCAGGATCCTAGGGAAGGTCATATGCCCTATTTATCATGTTTATATATATTCGATGCAACATTAATAGGAACCCGAATAAGTTTGTTTGTGTTTAAAATAACGAGGCCGTCCCGATGGCCCATTCGATCCTGCTGTGGCTCGAAGCTCAGAGCTACTGGGTTCAAATCCTGGTCGGGTCGGATGTTAGTCATCGAGGTTGTGCCTATACAGTGCTCCAAACTGTTCAAAGGCATGGAGTCTGCAGTGATGTCTATGGCACTGTGCACTATAAAGAGCCCTTGAAGTTATTCGATAAGATTAGGGCATAGTCCCTTCCTTCTTTCACGATATTGCCATGATTGTGCAGAAAGCAACGTAAAGCAATATTCATTTGAAATAACGACACGTGTATAGATGACATATATTTTGTAATGTCGTTCAGCTGGGAAGGTCTATATCCTAAAACTTTACATGGGACATATAAACGTGTAATATCAATTTATGAATGGTGATAACGGCACCAAAATTGGTCTGTGTATGCACCTGAGGGTACTGTGAGAACAGCATGTTAGTCAAACCCTAAATCAAAATGACCTTGATATTTCAATATGACCACCATAATATGTAATAATAGGCCAGCTGCTATTAAACTGACCCGTTCAATAGATACTTGTCAGTCACCACACTGAACACATGTCCGCAAAAATGCATTCCAATTTCTTGCTTCCAATCTCAATCTGTTTTTTTTAAATCCTTTTTATATCTGATTGATGTCTGCTTTGGATGTAATTGATTTGTCTCGTTAGTAAAATTGATTTTTTTGTGAATTATGTTTATTGTGTCCCTGCTTCCCGTGTTTCTGTTATGAATGACGAAATCATATTATATTGAGTAATAACAGATGCACATTTACATACATTGTTTAATTTATTAAATCATCTTTCCTTTGAAAATATACTGAATTGTTAAAGGAAGTTTAGTGCTGAAAAAGAAATTAGTAGTACCAGGGACACGTTGAGCCGTCATGGCGTGATAAGCTGTTGTGACATGGCACAACGCACGCTGTTGTCATCGTAATAATTTCATGCATCTTAATTTATAATTAATATTATCACATGAAAGGCTGGATAAACACCTAAGACAATTTACTGGACTAAATGACATAGCCTTACCACCCTTGATTCCAGAGATATTTTTTACTGCCACTATGTTTCCAAATAAAAAATTATGTAGACATAAAATAACATAATTTCTGAAATTGTTCTTCCACCTCAAAGGCGGCCATTTTGAACTGTGGAATGACATAAGCTTTACAATGTTAAAATAGGACCAACATTAAGTTTCTCGTGAAAAATTATGCAGTAAAAAGATATTACAAAGGAATATATTAGAATTTCTTCATCAGTTACAGTTTCAGTATTGTATCAGGCGGCCATTTTGGATTTTTGCAAATAAAACACGAATGAGGCTTTAAAACTTAAAAAGAAGACCTGAAATGAGTTCCCCGTAAAAATTAAGTGAAAATGAGGTATTACAAAGGAATATATGTTACCTTCTTCGTATGTTGCAATTTTTGAATGGCCTCTGGCGGCCATTTTGGATTTTCGCGAAAAAAAACATGTTCCGCTCCTGGGAAACTTTGGGACTTTTTACAGGTTATTAAGGATGACCATCTGAACAACTCCTGAAATTTTCAGCTTTATATTATTTTTTTCCATCTTTAGCCCTGAAAATGCCTAAAATTCCTGGACTAATACCTTCTTATACATTTGTTATACATTCTTCTTATACCTTGTTATACCTTCTTTATATTTTTACGCAGTACAAAAAAAGCAATTATTATGAATGAATGAACGAACAATGAATGAATGAATTATTGCATGAATAACTGAATGAATGAATAAATGAATGAATAGATGATAATTAACAACTAGTTATAAATTTAACTACTTGATCAATCAAATGAATTAAAAAGATTTGTATTTACTAATTAACGAGTTACCCGTTAACAAATAATGAGCGATCACATAATTTGACATAAACCATTTATAAACTACTTAAAAACAGTTCAGTTGCACTTTTTCTTATTTTTAAAATACTATTTGCTGGGTTATAACTGGGCTATCGATTGTCTCTATCAGCTACTGGCATCTCGTATTCTCTGAAACTCAATAGCCTTAACCGGCAATGTTTTCACCTAGCAATATAATACAATGAAGTACGGGAGAGGAGACTCATTTACATAGTATTGTTTTCACCGCGTACTCATACAAAATGGTTTCCGGTGACGTCACCGCGTTTCACAGAATGGGCCAGCTGACCATGTGTTGAGTATAGTGCTATGATGTTCACTGAAATATGAAAACATACAGGAAGCCGGTGTGTGATTTAGTAGGCTAGTTATCCTGCAAACACAAAACATTTGTAAAACATTTGTACAAGGTTGGACCAACGTCGAAGACGTTGGGCCGACGTTGTGCAAACGTTATACAAATGTTTCATATTTGCTGGGTAGTGACGTGTATAGTTATGCATAACCGCCATTCACCAGATGCCACTCTGTCTGCTGATATTTGTAATTTGTATGTAAAAAATAACATATTATTAGGCCTGCCGTAATCAACTAGAATGAGTTATCGGTCTAGATATATTATATTGTATCATTTTCGGGGCTTATCTGTCCCATCATTAACTGTTGTATCTTTATCTGTTTACCGTTCTTTTGTTCATGGAGCAACAACTTTATCTGGTCACCAGATGGCATGCAAGTTTTAGAGCAAATCAAACTACCCCGCAAACCCATCTAAAATCATTGGTGAATTGATGTTTCATTCTCTACCATGAATATTGTTGATCAGTCAAACGAAACGCCTCACCTGCTTTCAGCGCTATGTACCAAGCAGCGCAGTGAAATAATAAGCTACGAAATTTAGCAATTATTAGTGACAGTAATGTATTGCGTAAATACTAATTGCACATAGCTCGTTATAGAAAGAGGCTAATAGTATGTTAAACACACAGAAACAGCCTGGTTACTTAATCGACCAATTAAATTAGATTACACTGCAATATTTCATTGAAAAATGTATGTAGGCCAACATGTATAGAATATAAATTAGCCATATTCGATACCACATGGTGATAGCGACATATTATAGAAATCTTCCAGAATCGTATTCTGCTGCTAATCAACCGAATTGATCCAAGGTTGCTTAATGTTGGGTCAGCGCTAAAGAAGGTTGCCCAGCATTAACCCAACGTTCTCTTCTGCTGGGTGTGTGAGCCTTTCGGTCATCTATTTTTTTCCAACTTGTTTCGAATACGATTGTTTCCTGTCCGCCCTTTTCTAAAAATAAATGGCCCCAACATTGATCAAATTTGCCAAAATATCGGTATTTGACACTATAAATTTACAAGTGTAGTGCCTCTGCTTGAGGCACTAATCTGGTGAATTTGTAGGGTCAAATACCGATTTTTTCCCAATCCCCCCTTTTCAAAATTCTGGATCCACCCCCGGCCCGGGTGGCGACAACCAATCACAGACATAAGAAAGCGGATTATGTTTATAGTTATCCAGCAGGCGGAGCTATATCCATCTTCCCTACAGCAAGGTTTTATTTATTTATTATTTATTACAATATATTTATACAGGGTGCACGTACATATTAGCAAAGATGCTACATGTATTTTTAAAATATGTGCCCTGTCATACATTCAGTACAATATATTTCTAAAATATCTGATAATTTAAATGGTATATATACAGATTAAAATATCCATAATCTAATCATAGCTACACTTAAAATCAATTAATTAACACTGTCATATGAAGTTTTTGAAAAGCACATGTTATTATGTGGATATCTGATAATACGTAAGATCAATTTAATGTTAAAAGTGGCATTGTTTAACCCTTTCAGCGCGGGGACCGTCTGCAGACGTCATTATCTGACGTCTACAGACGTAAGATTCTGACGTCTAAAGACGGACCCCGCGCTGAAAGAATTAAAAATGTATAAAAGCCGTAGATCCGTAACATATGTATTCAAATGAGCTAACCAAGACATTTATGATCATTTAAAAAACACCTTTAATTTGTTCTCCCTGGTTTGGTCTCTATGGTTCAACGTGTAAGGCTTAAAAGGCCGGTGCACCTTTCGAAACTCCGAGCCTGTGGACTACCCTGTTCCTGGTGTTAGGACAGGGTGCCCATCTCTCAGTACTGGCCTGTAGTCCCAAACCAAAGACTGGCCATGACCATTGAAATATCTGTCCCTGCCCTCAAAGGCAGCACTATGGAAGGTTTATTGGCATCCTTTTTTAAGGCCACGTGGAAAATGATAAAATGTTTGAAGACATTGGATCTAACGGATTGTATTTGGTATAATGTGGAAAGCAAAATCACTTTTTTTGCTCGAGACGAATTTGCCTTCATAATGAATGCAGGTAATTTATAAATCACGATGTGTAGTTGTTGGACGGTTACAACTCACCAGTGAAGTATAAATATACCCCGAGCAACAACAAGGTAACAAGGTAACAAGGTAACAAGGTAGTGTCGCATGTGTAACATAGTAACATAGTGTCGCATGTGTCACTCAAAGAAGAGTGACACTCAAAATAGTGCAACATACAACACTCTGGTCGATGTCATATATTATGCGAATCAATCAGCGACGTTGGTCAAATAAAACAAAAACCCACAATCCCAGCATCAAGCACGCAACGTTCAACCAATGCCGATTCAATGTTGGCTCGCCGTCTGCGACGTCGACCCAACATTAAATCGTCATTAGTTGAATGTGTCGTGTTTGCTGGGATTTGGTGCAAAACCGAAAAGCAGCAACTTCTTACTTTTTAAGTAATCAGTTACTTTTTAAGTAATCAGTCTTTTAGAATCGCGGAGCAATTTTATGGTCAGCGTCCTATATTTGCTTGGAATGTTACACGTAGAATTATGTCGGTCATTGTGACTCTGTACAATACAACGATGTCTGTCACAACACATCCTATTATAATGCTCTGCAAAAAAGGCAGTATCTGCCCACTTGTGAAGTGAGTAGATACTGCTTTTTGGCTTTGCGCGGCAGAATAATATAACATAGTTGTTTTAACCATTAACCATAAACGCGCTGACATATTTGTGTATAAACCATGGAGACAAAAGGGTTTATTCAATTTGAGATAATCATAAATATCCCAGTTTGCTCTTTCCGCTTCATTTGAATACCTATATGTTATTTCACTCGTGTCACCAATGTCTCAACTTCACGATGTGACACTCACTGATAACCCAGTGTAATATGTTATGAGTCTACGTCCATTATACATATTTTTGTACAGTGCGGGGATCGACTTTAGACGTCAGATTATGACGTCTAAAGTCGATGCCCGCACTGTTACAGTAAGGGTTAATACGCTAAGCACGACTATAATCGTTTTTTTCCATTTTATCAGCCGATCAAATTCCTGTTGTTGGGAATGAAAAAAGCTTTTAAAATCTCACATTGAACAACTATGAGTGATATTTATCCACTTGAACTGGGTGAAGATTTGAATATATTTTTTTTATTTAATTTAGCGCTATATGGGTTATACATCATACGATAGGCCTAATAACGATGTTCAACCACTTAAAACCGCGTCACGCTACCGCCAATTACAAGTTTAGTTTGGTGGAAATTAAACTTTTGTCCAGACCTTCATTAACTCCTTCAATCTGAGACCAAACTTCTTCTTTTTCTGTGTGAACTTATTTTTGCACTTTAAGCCTCAGTGTCTGAAAATCCCTGGTTTAGACTTGATTTGCACTCAAAGGGTTGAATGAACACTAGCCGAGCCAACACGAGGCATTGAGCCAATGATAGTTTACTGTTGGTCCAAGGTCTGCTATGCAGGCCCAACATTAAATCGGGGTTGACACACCACGCCGCCGTAAACAGAACAACTGTTACTGCAGTGTAGAGCCAAATGGCAGTAACTACTTACTTCACAAGTGAGCAGTTACTACCCCTTGTCTATGTATTGTAGAGCACGTGGCTCCATCAAACACGTGAGTGTTGTAGGTTCTCAATTTGTAGTAAAACATACCGAAGGAATTACAAAACAAAAACACAACACGAAAAGAGCATTAGCTAATTTCCAGCGGATTTGGCACGAACCGCTCTTACGCTCACCGCAGTGTTGTGGCTGGATCTGTCGTGACATCCGGTGACAGGTTATTGGCTTCACTTATCTTACAAAATGGAGGCCATGATAGCCCCGGACTAACAGCTAATAACAATGAGGGCGCATAAATACTGATTGCGCCACAAGGTTTCACATCTAGAAGTCGTTTTACTGATATTTAAACTTAGTGACAATAAACGAAGAAAAAGTTTGAATGTACGTTGTTTAGGCCCGAAGATTTATTTACCATAAATACTCGCAGGTTAGATCATTATATTAATAGTTATGTAATTATTATATACTGTTTGCCAAGATGGATGTGACTCATGGAAATATTGCGAAGCAAATGTAATGTCAATTACCTATCGGACAATCACACGCGACATGGATTATTCCAAGAATGCCTAAATAGGATGGTAGTCATATAATTTATCATAAATACGGCTCGGTAAACCCAAAATGCAGTATCTGCTTATACTTGTAAAGCCAAAAAGGCAGTATCTATTTACTTTTAAAGTATACAGATAATTACCTGTTGGCTTGAAACGGCAGAATAGACATGACGGTTCCAACATTATAGTCAGGGATCATGTTCACCGAAATAAAGTGCCGTGCGATTTTTTTTGTATGATAGCAAGCCAGCAATTCAAATGTCTCAAGGACATACTAAATGGCAATTAAAACTTTGTTGGCAGTTTACTTGGCTGACTCATGTATTGAGCATTAAAAAATACCCAGATGATTTTCTACACATTTTTGCAACAGTAATGACATCACAGTGGCTATTACCTTGTTTATATGTAAACACCTGTGATAAATGACGAAAATATTGCTCATTTTATTATAGTAGAAGTGTTGTGAGAAATGTTAATAAATGGAGAAGGCATATACATGTAGTCCTATGACATGATGGTGTCATTAAAAAGTAATTTTAGAGATGATCAAGATGTTTAAAACTCTGTGACACGCCATGCTTTATTGAAATTATTTATGATGTCATTTAAAAATAAATTTTATTGATTACATAACTGAATTTAAAATTTAAAAAATCTTATAAAACAAAAAGTTATACAGATTTTTCAAAAATTATTTCATCCAATAAGAAGAACACGGCTATCAAATCAACTAAAAAAAATCAATTTTGAAAATTTGGAGTCTACGGCGCTTTTCGCGTTGCGGGTCACCTATGATCACTGACCATGGCGGCCATAAGGCAAACAAAATGCCCGCTTCAGTGTCATGACCTATAGCTTTCACTGAAATGGACATAGATCGATGGTTTTTATGACCAAAAGATGATTTTTAGATATGCGAGACAGACAGGCAGACACTGGAGTGTCATCATAAACAACTTGAGACATTCAGTAAAGGGGTTAAAGACTAAAATAGTGGCCATGAGACAAAATTAGGTGCAACATTTTTAACAGGTGATTATTTCTCTCCTCTCTTTTGGATGACGTATTGTAGCCTACATGTTGTAGCTGTCGAATACAACATGCAGACTGGTTCTGGAACGAAATGAAAAATCTACAGAATAGACATTTTGAATCACTTTTTAAAGGTTAAAAATCTATCAAGTTATTAGAACGTTTTACAAGAAGTCCAAAGCCATTGTCACATTTCCGCATGAAATGTGGCTATGCTTTCTCGATACAGTAAGATGCCTATTATTTTAAAACTTTTTACACCTCTTTGGATTCTAGATAAATACGTCATGGCGCATGTAATTAACAATCATTCTCAGTGAAGATTGGAAGATACCTTTCAACATTCTAAAGGGAATTGTGTGATGAAACAATAAAACAAGAAAGTGTCTGTGAGACCTGTGAGAGTTGAAGTTCCGAGGCGAAGCCAAGAAGCCGGCTTCAATTCGTACAAGGAGGATATCAAATACCTACAACACCTGAAATTAACTGGTATAGTACAAGTCAGACGTACCTGAAAACTCTATGATCAACACCAAACTCATTGATCTATCTCAACCCCTCAAAGTTATGCATATTTTGCGTTCGTTTGTGGCTCTGTGACGGATATTTGTTTGCCTTTAGGCTGCTCCCGTCTTTTTATTTATTTATGATGACACCACCATATCGGGTGTACCTCAGAGCCTTACATAGTCGACAGCTGGCGGTCATTTTCTTTGTCTAATGAACGCCATCTTGGTTTCCCACTGTCTGAAATGATTTTTGCCACAAAATACTATATGGTAGATACCAAAAAAATAGATTAATTTTTGGGTTGCACAAATGGCGGTCATTTTGAATTTCACCCATAATGCAATTTCTAAATAACACCAAAATCATCAATTTGCGTCCATTCTGTGGAAAATGATATCAATTTATAGGTTTGCTATTTATAGGTTATACAAATGTGTTGTGCTTGCTGGGATGTCGTAAGAAAAACAGAATTGCTCTCTAGCATGTTTAATAATACTACGTGAATAATTTTACTATATTATTGAGTCGTTAGTGTTTTGCTCCCATCATATAATACAACTCATCTGAGATTTTTCCAACTAAAACAATTGAATTTATTCCATTCTATATAGTTATATGTCGCATACGTCTGTATAAACTTCTTTTTGTCAATGACACATCTACTTATCTATATTCTGACCTCTGATGAGCGGTATTTTAGGGCATAATTAATATTCTTTCAGAATGCATACGACCTTCTGGGACATACAAAAATAACATATTATTTTGTAATAATCGCATTGAAAATGCATATCTATTATATCTTTCATTGCGGATGTCCGCCAAGAATAATATCATGTGCACCATTCATTTTTGCCTAAAACACGTGTAAATAATATTCTCTTATACATGTTAAATTGTACAAGCATTATTCTCTAAGCGGAAAATGTCATTTAAATGATATATTGTGTATAGCTTAACCCTCACAACGCCGTGATCGACTTTAGACGTTAGATCCTGCGTCTAAAGTCGATCTCCGCACTGTAAGTGTAAAGATATTTATAATGGTTGTAGATTCATAACATAGGACATTCAAATGAGTCGGAAAGAGCTAATTAAGCCATTTATCAGTTTATAGTGATTGCAAATTGAAAAAACCTTTTGGCCTCCATGGCCAAAAAAAACTGAATGAACCCAGCTAAAAGAAATAATATTTGTTTTTATGTTAGTATCTAAACGGGGGACAGTTATATTTCACAGCTGTTACAAGTTCTACTAATTTGCTCGGCTGTACACGTGTTGCAAAACTAAACGGCAGTATCTGCTTACATGTAAAGTAAGCATAATACTGTCTTTTGGCTTTGCACGGCAGTATACACGTGCTGCTCCGTTATCCATTCCACACGTGAAGATGCGAGAGAAGGGAAATCGGTGGAATATTAAATTTGGCAATCATACAAAATTATTCCTTTTTGGCGACACACATCAAAGAAAACGTAGCCGGCAGATGAGTGAGGTTGACGAGAGTGGTGTCTGGTCATTGAACAAGCTGACCACCGCTGACCACTGACTGACCAGCCACCTGACAAGTCATTTCTCGTTAACCCTTTATATCCTGCAGGTGCAATGTGAATTTAACCCTTTCTGCGCCGAGTTATCTAATTTAAATTTCCACCCAATTAAAGTTGTGTCTCGCTACCGCGACCCACAATTTCTAGTTGGTGAAAATTACTTGACATTTGCAAATCTTGATGTTTAAATACTCATTTCATTTTATATGATGGTGATTTAAGAGGCTAATAAAAACAGATTTAAAACAATCATGCTCAGCGGCTAAAGCGTTAACCCTTTGCCTGCTAATCACGACTGATTTTAATAATTGTATTAATAATAAATCAGAGTTATTGAGAACGAAATTTATGCTTAAACATCAAGAGTTGCAAATGATTGGTCAAAAAATAAACAAATATCAGTAATTTTCAGCCACTTGAAGTTGTGGCTCGCGGTAGCGAGACACGACTTCAAGTGGCTGAAAATTTTAATAAATTAACTTAGCAGGATGAGGGTTTATGTATTTCTATATTTATTATTCATGCACATTAGCCTGCTTATCAAAGTATGAATATTATCGTCAGACATAAAACTTATTACAACTCATTCGTAAAACGAGATCCAGGTTAATTTACTCGCACGATGCCCCCAGTACTCAAAGAACTAACAATATGTGTACTATAAGCAAAACATATATATTTCGGAATAATACTTTGTTGGGCTTGAAAAATTCTGATGTTTGATCCAAAAACTATTTCGGTATGATATATATATACGTATGTGCGTTCATTGAAATTACTATAATCTGCACATGCCGCATTAACACACATAAAAATACGAAGATGTTCTTTTGTAGCTAATTTTATGTAAATGTTGAATGAAGAATAATTGGATTAACAAATAAATATTTAGTAAAAATCAAATTATAAGCACTGTATGTTGATCTAAACAGCAAAGTTAATGAGTTTTAAAATTATGGTACAAAGCAGACATAAGGGTTGTAAAAAGTCTTATTAGCCTAGTTTCAGACCCAGACAAGAGGCGAGTTTAGTGGTCAGCTAAATTGAGGACAGTCCCGGGTAGAACACGAGACATTAAACCAACGCTAGCTCAGTATTTGCCCACCGTCTGTGACGCTGGCCCAGCATCAAACCAACATTGTTTAGACGTCTAGTGGTTTTTGGGTATCTACATGAGTCCGCGGGCTAAGAGCGGTGACATCAAAGACACACAGACAGACCGTCACACAGTGAGAGTGACCAGTGTCTCCAGCAAACAGAAAACATTTTTATAACATTTGTACAATGTTGGCCCAACGTATTCGACGTTGGTATAACATTAGACAAATGCTATAAAAAATGTTTCGGGGGTCCTGCCCCGAGTGACCACAGCCCTGGTCATCACATTGCCCAGCCGGCGGCTCTCATGGCCCCCGCGTGTACATCACGCAACGCGCGGCGCCCGCGTGTCGCGCGAGGACCGCACGGCGAGTCCTGGGCCCGGGGGTCAAGCCGAGTTAGCTGGCGGGGGCAGGTGACGGGGCGACCCCCGGGGTGCCGGAGCGCAGGGCAACCGGTGCTGTGTCTGGGCCGGTCACACGTTTGGACGGTAAGTACTATCACGCTAATGTGACAGTGATCCAAAATCAAGGGCAGTAGCTGCAGTTACTGCAGCTAATTCTGTGAGTCAAGGCTATTGACTCCAGTGTTTTCACCGAGCTAGCTAATACAAAAAAGTATAGTGAAGGTTATATAACATTCCTTTCACCGAGTAGCCATTCAAAAGGGTTTCCGGTGACGCCATAGCGTCTCACAGAATGACTGATACTCAGAGTCACATAAGAAATTGGTCAAATGCTAGATTAACTCGCACACCACTAAAAGCTCGACACTTTTATTAGCCGATCAAAATCACTGTTATTGTGAACAAAATGAGTGCTGAAACATCAACATTTTCAGATGTTTGCTGTCAACTTGGACACATGTGAGCAATTTTCACTCACTTGACGTTGTGGGTCGCCGTAGCGAGACACAACTTCAAGTGGTTGAAAATTTAAATGATTTAATTCAGCACTTTAAATATTAACTTGTATTCACCGTTGGGCTAATTTATCGTGTTTGATAGAAATCTTACACCTTTATTTTGATTCCCTAACAGTCGACAACCTGCATTCTGAATCACTAAGCACATGATGTTCCTGCATTCTGAATCACTAAGCAGTTGATGTTCCTGTATTCTGAATCACCAAGCAGCTGATGTTCCTGCATTCTGAATTATCAAGCAGCTGATGTTCCGGTATTCTGAATCACCAAGCATCTAATGTCCCTGCATTCTGAATCACGAAACAGCTGATGTTCCTGTGTACCTGTTGAAACAGCTCTTCCCTCCCATTCCTCCTCCAATTCTGAATTACCAAGTTGCCGATGTTCCTGCATGATGTATCATCAGACAGCTCATGTTCCGGTATTCTGAATTACGAGACAACTGATGTCCCTGAATCACTAGACAGCTGATGTCTCTGCATTCTGAATCACGCGGCAGCTGATGTCCCTGCATTCTGAATCACGCGGCAGCTGATGTCCCTGCATTCTGAATCACGTGGCAGCTGATGTCCCTGCATTCTGAATCACCAAGCAGCTGATGTTCCTACATTCTGAATCACCAAGCAGCTGATGTTCCTACATTCTGAATCACCAAGCAGCTGATGTCCATGTGTACCAGTTGTTGAAACTACTCTGCCCTCCCATTCTTCCTCCAATTCTGAATGACCATGTTCAGATATTTTAGATATCTAGTAAACCGTTTTTGTCTGAAGTATAATCAAATATTAAAATATTAAATATTCACCATTTCTTATGTATCACTTGGAGTTGCCATACATTATATCAGCAAACACAATGGTATGATAGATCTCTGAAAAAAACAGTTAAGTCACATAGTATATTGTGGCGCACTAAACTCCGAAAACAAACATAATATACAAAATGAATGGCCTAGCTTTACAAAAAGAATTACCAGGCAGGTAATGATCATGTAGCGCCACCAAAAGGAAATATGTATATAATTCTGCAGTATACGTACAGTATTGGCCTGCAGTCTGAAAAAAATGTATTAGAAGTGAACAAACACATCAATATTTCGAATAGAAATATCGTTGGTACTATTTAGTGTTTAAGGCCTACCTTAAATCAGTCATGTATGTCTGGGGTACTCGATAAATGCCTGACATAAAATTATTTTACGGAAAGGGAATGATATTCAGTAAAATAGCCGAAGGGTTATTAAACTAGATCAAGCAAACTGTATACATTATGAGAGTGTGTACTGTTCTACTTTAGCACAGTAGTCATGATAATACTGCATTCAAAACTTGACACCTAACTATTAGTATACATTTAAATGTGTGCTCAGGCTTGAAAGTATGACAATGAAAACATTGGTAGGGTGGAATGAGGAATATTTTAGTCTCTGATGTACATGTAGCACAGGCCAGGAAGTTTTACTAAACAAAACCAACCACTGTTCGGCTGATACCGTTAGTCTAGCTCACATGTTTAGAAACTGGACTGTATGTTCACCATTACATGTAATTCCAATAAATCTACAGAATTGTGAAGGCAACCTGAAGAACACTTTACCGTAAAGTCGATACAATATGATTGAAAACCGTGTTACACATACAATAACACACGTCCAACAAACCAAAAATGAGCAATTTTGGTATGTGCGTTGTTATTTCTAGCCATGCGTCAGTACTCGTTGAAGATTACATTTTGTCGGGAGAGCTTGATGAACGCTATTCCTTTTTTGTGCGCGCAACTCTTGTGCGCATTTACTTCTTGTCCAAAATTGTGTGCATTGCTCCACACGTGAATGTAGTCAGAAGAACGTGAGGCCTTCGCCAGTTTAACCCTTTAACCGCTGGTGCCGTCCATATTCGCTTCTTACATTTTTTATCAGCATATTACATATCAGCTTTTAAACCTGTTAAAGATAAAACGCGGCGTAAATCAGCAAGATTTGAAATTTGTTGACCTCCATTTTGTCAAGTCTGAATAATTTTCACTCACTTAAAGTTGTGAATCGCGTCAGCGAGACACAACTTCAAGTGGGTGGAAATTCCAATTGAATAATTTGGCGGCTAAAGGGTTACCATGAGGCACAGGTATAGACAGCACACGCTCGATATTCGTTGTATTCACGCATATTAAACGCACAGCGCACGCATGAAAAATATAAAAAATGAGTTCAGATTTTAAACAAAATAGTCAGTAAAAACTGTTCACGACGAATGCACAGCATATAGTCAGCATACATATATATACATGAATCAACAAATTAGAAATATGCTGACGCGTTGACGGTGGACCAACGTTAAAACGACATTGATTCAACGTGTTGTGTTTGCTGGGCTTACTTTTAACCCTTTGCACGCTAAGTCATAGTATATAAATTTTCACCCGTCCACTTGAAGCTGTGTCTCGCTACCGCGATTCACAACTTCAAGTGGATGAAAATTACCTATTATTTGTTTGAGACCAAACATTTGCAAATCGTTTTTTACTCATTCATCCCCAATAAGTGTGAAAGTGTGATTTAGCATGCTAATAAAACATTTTAAAAACCATCATCAGATTATAGTCGCGCTTAGCTCTTAAAGTGTTAGTAAGAGGTCACTGTCCTTCTTTCAGAGTAGAATACTCCTCTACAAACCAAAAGGCAGTATCTGTTTGCTGGTAAAGTAAGTAGATATTGCCTTTGAGCTTTGCACGGACGAATACTAGGCTTATTGGCGGCATACCCAGCAAACACTAGGCATTCTCCCAATGCTGTTTCAATGCTGTTTGAAATAGCATTGGGTGAGTGCCCCGTTTTCGCTGGGTAGATACTTAATCTGGACGTAATCCAAGCACTGACGTATAATAACATTGACGTTCAAATCTAAAAGGAACTTTGGCTTTACATCGCCTACCCAGTGACACGAGTGACCAGGTGACGGTGTTATTTTTGGCGTTTTACCGAGCTAATTAAACTGTTCACCGACCAGTAAATTTGGCGACTGACCCCATCCAGGGTATGAGAGCTCCAATAATGTGTAGCAGGCGTGACCGCCTGCCATTTACATGTATATATCCCAGCAAATTATGAGGCATTGATCCAATGTTGTTTTTACGACGCTGGACCAGCATTAAAACAGCATTAACACAGCATTAACCCTTTTAGGCCAGGATTTACCACTGTAATCTCATCCACTACAAGCCGTGAATTGCTGTCGCAATTCTCGACTTGTAGTGGATGAAGATGACTTGAAGTGGGTGAAAAATTAAGAAAATTGCCATGTATTGGTAAATGAGCTTCATGGAAAGTTTCATGATAAACCCTTAGTTGTAGAAAAATAAACTCGTTTTCACGGATGTAAAATGATGCTTTATTGCATATTGATTAATTTCTTCTAATACTTTACAATAGTAATTATTTTATTTATTTCAACCAAAAATAAACTAAACTAGCGTTTGTAATCACTGACTGTTACTTGTATCTACCCTTTGATAAATAAAAATAAGAATGTAGTTTGTTTTTACGATCAACATCATAAATTATTCAATTATTATGGACATAAGCTAGTAAGGGTTACTTTTGCAAGGTTAATTTTCAGATAACTCTGCAGTGCTTAAAGCTCCATACATCTTGTACTCAGGGCCCATTTTCGAAATTTCTGACTTGTTAAGGCATTTTTTTAGTAGAATTTGGCATGTAGTTGTTCTTACACAATTTAGGAACGCTGATTCCAAATCTGCCCCATGCCAAGCTCTATTTTGTATTTTTCCTACTCAAAATTCATAAACAAAATGGCCGCCAAAATTAGTGAAAATGTCACAACTTTACATGACGGCTTGGCTAACAATGAACATAAAAAACATAATTTCGGACCGGGTGTCTACAATAACATTTTTGGGGTGAGGGAATTCAGTTACGATGTTTCCGAAGGTCAAATAGCTACCATTATTAAGCAGTGGCACATAAATATAATTACTACAATAATTGTAAAACATGAAATATTCGCGCCAAAGTTTTCATCGGCAAATAATCCAGTAAAATTTCTATTTTGATCGAAAAAATAGGGGAGAGATGAAATTTGTGGAATTGTATCTTGAACCCCACCCGAGCAACATACTTAAAGTCCACTGAATTTCACCTTGTGCGTTTGCCGCTAGGGGAGAAAATCCAAAATGGCCGCCACTGCAATGTGGCATAACTTAGCTTCCAAATAACGTAGAGATGTGCTGTTGGTGTCTAGATATAGGTCTCTCACACACCGGAAACCAATTCAGAGCTGTGATAACATCTATTATCAATATTTCACAACGGTATGGGGAGAAAACACATGTTGTGCCAGGAAAACGACGCATTGTAGTCCAGTGTACTAATACTTTATTTAATAAAACCATTTATTCACATTCAGAAGCCGAGGGAAACCAACGTAATAGGCATGTTATAAAAATGTTTAGACCATTGACAAAAAATATTTATGATTGTTGATCACTGACCGGCACTAGATAACCTATCGCTCACCATATATTCTTTTTAGGCCTATTAGTATGTGGCCTATGTGATATCCACTTGCATCGTGCTTTTATAGGAGGGAAGAGAGCAATTAGGCCATCTGCTCTTCGAGAACTTAAGAAAAGCTAGTTAAAAGCTTCAACCCTATTGATATAACTAGTCGTTTAAATTGAACAATTTATGACTCTAGTTACTGATTATATGATACTGGTCAAAACATGTACATCACATAAAAAATATGTTTCTCATCGGATTGACAATCTACATAATCATGATAATAGAATCATCTTTATTTTTATATATTTGACCAGAATAGATACCGTAGAATAGCTTGGCTATGCGCTGATAACACAGTTTGCAGACATAATTAAACGAATAAAGTCCCAACCAACGGCTCAGAGATCCACACAAAACCGTAATGTACACATATATCCACTCATCTAGCTTTGAAAAAAAAATGGGCGGGGGCCCTAGGGTAGTGGTTAGCACCGCTGCCTTTCACGCCAGAGTTCGGGGTTCGGTTCCCGGTCTCGGCGGTTTGAAAAAAAAAAAAATGTTTCTTCCCATCCACGTGAGAAAGCCAGTATTGTGGGGAGCCTCCGTGACCGAGACGTAGCGTGCTCAGCCTCAGACCGCCAGGGCTCGAATTTCGAATCCTATGTCTGGAGGACAGTGTCATCTCAATCATCTCACCATCCTCAGGAGGTTCTCCTGGCCCAGTTTAGCCTATATGTGCACAAAGGTGGCCTAAAGCCCGATTCATTTTTAGCTTTGAAAAAGAGTGAGATAGATGATATCACCGACAATAACTATGATAACATACAATTACACGATATCGGGAATCTGTAATTTAGTGCAGAAGTTGACTTATATATGTTTCGAGCATATAAGATTACCATGATTAATGGTTGAGGACATCCGAATTCCAAACAGAGCAGTGAAATGGAGCTATCCACAAGTATCATCTCCTAGGGTAATGCTCATTTACTGGGGTACTGACGATGAATTTATTTTATGAAAATAGTATCATCTTCAGACGATGTTAGTAACTATCCTAGTCTTGGCAACTAAATGCTATATAGTGTCCTAAAGAAGTCACCAAAGACTATTAGGGTACACTATTGCAACAAGATATGATGCAGAATATGTGGTATTTGGGGCAATATATGTTGATACCGTTCGTAACACGATCAGGATGTTCTCGTGCAGATTAACATAAAATACATACACTATCTAGATGTTGTCGGGATATGGTAGAATGTATGTGGAATCAGTAGGTTCTGGTCCTGTATAGTTCTAATCTGATATAAGATATCACTCGCAAATAATATACAGTTACCCAACAGGTTCAGTTGTGTCTTGATGTGGTAAAGGGGCGCCCATTCTATTTTGATAGAAGAGGTATAAATGTTAAAGACAATAGGTCTCACCATAATATATAAAATGATGAAATCATATGACGGACGTGAAGATATTTAGCCACCTAAATATCATATGTCTCCTCCAGACACAGTACATTAATAATCATATAGAGTTTATATTGCTTATCTAATATAAAGTATTACTATTTTGTAATCAACATTGATCATCTAATAATCTATGCAAGACACCTGTATCCTACATCTAAAAGCAATTCCATGCACACTGTGATGTTATCTCAGATTAATATATTACAGATAAAGTACAGAATCAGGAATGAGGGCAATACAGTTTTAGTTTGCAGAAATATAATAAATTCGATGTTCAAATTCGCCACGTTTGGTAAAGAAAAATGTCATCCAACCATTCACGGAACACTGGTATAAGGGTGAAAAATGCTGAGGTACATGCTGAGACGTTAACTGTTATTACGGCATTTAATTTGTCAGATACTGACAATGTGGTAGTCGTAGGAACTGATGTAAACTTGCTCATTCTGCTTTCGAAACTTTCTCATCATAACAATGCCTAGCTGTGTAAACCTAGCGCTGGTAATATTTATCGTTGAATATACAATTCAACCGTCACAAAGGGTTTCACAATGCCAGCACATCAATACTAAAAAGGAGACTTTTAAATTAGTTCATAAACATCCAGAACTAGAACATAAACATAATTGGAGTATTTCAATGTGTCCTCTTCGTCAACAGCCACTGCCACAAAAACTGAATATTGTTTCGGTTTAACAAAAAATACAGCTCTGACCAGATAATAATTAACATCCATGAGATTGTGGTTGGAGCTTCGTTGATGGACAACTGCAACCAGTTCTCATGTAAAAGCTTCCTGTTGCACCTGAAGATCTATCACATTTAGTTTCATTAAGTGTGATCAAAGTATCCAATGGCGTTCTATCAACAAGTCGCTACACCAATTCCGAAACTGCACAAAGATGTTATCAAAAGATTGATGAGGGTGACTATCCTAGCATTATCATTGTGCAAGATGATGGTATTCATGCCATTCTGAGATACACATATCCAGCCTATGTAGCTACAGTGATGAAAGTAACACATGTCATTTGTGTACAATTTCTCCATAGTTTATGTGTTGTTTTTAGATAATCATATTTTTTGCATTCCCCGTAACTACAAGTAACATGGAAGTTGGGTATCTTGATGTTGTGTATCTTTTTTGTATCAGAAAACTATTTAAGCGCCAAAAATAACTTTCTACGTCATTTAGAATAATGGTTATGGTACTTTTTGGATTATTGGCGGTCATCTTAGATTTTTCCTGTAAATACATGTAATATGGAAGTTAGAGTTTATTGCTGTTCTGTACTAGATTTCCTGATATTCAAAACATATCGTTAGCCATCAAGAACAACTTTCTGTGACGTTTAGAAAAAAGTTAAGGTACTTTCTGTATTATTGGCGGCCATTTTGGATTTCTTACATTAATTGCGTGACAGTCGACCAGGTCTTTAAACATGAAATTCCTTAAAACAAAAAAGTTATTTTGATCACGAAAGTCAAGTTTAAGTCTCCGCTGTGCACCCAGACATGATGTATAATCATGATAATTGTGACTTTGTCTGCTATTTTGGCAGCGATTTCTTCTGTCAATTTTGAAATGGAAAAACAATAAAATGAGGCTTGACGTGGGGCAGATTTGGAATCAGCATATCCGAATTGTGTAAAAACAACTGCATGCCAAATTTTAATTAGAAATGCCTTATAAACTTCAAGAATACTTTTTTTAATGAATAATTGGCGGCCATCTTGGATTTTTCCTTTTAATTACATGCAATGTAGAAATTAGAGATTATTGCTGTTCTGTACTAGATTTTTTGATATTAAAAACCTATATTTAGCCACCAATAACAACTTTCTGTGACTTTCTGTATTATTGGCGGCCATCTTGGATTTTTAACATTTATTGCGTGATAGTAGACTAGGTTTTCAAACATGAAATTCCTAAAAACAAAGAGGTTATTTTGAACACGGAAGTCAAGTTTGTGTGTCCGCTGTGCACATGGTGTATAATCATGATAATTTTGCCTTTATTTGCTATTTTGGCGGCCATTTTGTTTTTTAATTTTGAAAGGGAGAAACAACAAATAGAGTTCGGCATGGGGCATATTTTGAATCAACATATCCCAATTGTGTAAAAACAACTGCATGCCTAATTGTACTAAAAAATGCCTTACAAACTTTAAGAATGCCTTTTTTGAAAAATGGGCCCTGACTATAGATAGTTTACCATAATCGCGTAATTAAGTGTATGTTCTCTATATGTACACAGTTTATTTGCAGTGCCCATCTTGACATCAGAATTTAAATGCCAAGTCCCCCAGCCATTACTTTCTAATGTGGTTCTAATGCAGGTTCTACCACGTTCTTTTATTACTTTGATTCAACTGTAGCCTATATTTTCCACGTAAGCCTGTTTTATTATGTTATAATTTAATAATGTAGAGGTACGCTGCCAATACTTAAACATCGACAATGAAATGATTGTAATCAAGATTTGTAAATAAACAAATATGAATATTTTTCACCCATTTAATGTTTTACGGCTAGTGAGTGAAAATGTGCACATTTAACAGATCCTGACGTCTAAAGTCGATCCCTGCGCTGTAAGAGTAAAATATTTTTATTCGTCGTAGATCCATAACATAGGTATTCACATGAATCATAAAGAGCCAACTAAGACATTTAAGATGATTTCAAATACTAAAAAAATATATACATGATATACCGTGTATGGGACATGTAATACCCTGCCATTACCAGATTATGTGGTCAACATTGGAAAACTTATTGTATGCTTGGAACGTAGCGTGACGACCTTGGAGTTGATGGAGTGACGTCATAAACTTTATGAAGATGCAAGTGAACCTGAATGCACTCACAACCCTAGATATAATTCACTGGGCGCACGACGTTGTAGCAACGAAAATAATATTCATTATTTGTTTGTTTCTTTTGAAAAATACACATTTTGTAAATGTGTAGTATTTAAATGCTGGGCTATAAGTAATTAGTTACATTAAATTTTGTAACTTTTTTTCCCATTAGAATCTAAACTAATTAACAATTAACTGCTCTGTGCAAAGTAGTCTAGTAGCTGACTCTTCTAGGAGGCATACATATACAATTACGTACATTGAAATATACCGACGATACTGAAATCAACTCGTTGCGTACAAGCTATTGTACTACCAGAACGGACCATGTATTGCATGGTTATGCAGATCACCTTGCCATTGGTCAACTTGAAATATAGCACAATACAAGCATTGGCCTTGACCAAGAGAGTGGCCAATGAGCATTTAATTTTTAAGTAGCCCAATTGATTTCCTCTGTAAATTAAGTCTCGCAAATCACTACCCGCCTCTACAACTGGTCCAGCAAAAACGATACGGGGAGGGGGGGGCGTGACGATTGTCATGTATGCCACATTTGCCGTGTAGCCTAGAGTAGCGAACATAGGTGAGCGACATGCTATCTAGTATTCAGGCTTCATGAGCGTAGGCCTACATGCTATAGGTTGTTACAGGTCCAGCTTCCACAGCACTGACATCAACCCTTACAGCGCTGAACTATTTTTGAACAAAACATTGAGACCAAAGGGTTTTTCAATTTGAGATCGTCGTAATTAGTTAGCTCTTCCCGCTTCATTTGTATACCGTACGTTATGGGTCTACCGTCAATATGAATATTTAATTTTTACAAGGTTATAATTATTGTGTGAGCATTTTCATTTTTTATTTTTTTTATTGCGACTGAACAGAAACTGAGATTTTAATTTGATATAACGCACAGGAGTAGCCTCAGACTTGCTACATATTTTCCTCAAAACATTTGCTATGCATGAAATATTCGGTCAATGGGCTTCGTAATTTGCTGCTCGGTTGTTATTTGGATAACAAACCGTGTCAGGTATTTTTAAATACCAGAGGTGTATTTTAGATTTTCCAATCCTTTGAAAAGCATTGAACTAATAGCTATATTTGCCCTCGTCTATCGCAAAAACGTCCGATAACATTAATTTTATTATGAGGTCGTCTTTGGATAAAATATATAGTTTACCTTTTGTCGTTGAAGGTGAAATTCTGACCACCTATAGGCCTACTTCCCCGGTCAACAGAGGGTGCCGCGTGTACATATGTATGACACAGATTCATTTCGATAAAAAGGTTTCTTGGCCAGGTTCAGCCCATACATTAAACATAATGCATAGAGGGAGCTTGGAAAAACATTGACTCTGCCATTTGTTACATTGTGCGGCCGCGTTTCTCAAAGCTAGAAGTACAACTGTCACTCTAATGTAATGTAAAATGTCACACCCAGTCGTGGACTTATACTACCCAACCAATACAGAACGACCGACATGTCGGGTCAATACTGGGCCGCTAGCAAAGACGTTAACTCGACATTGGCCCAACTATTTTGCCATGTGTGTGTTGTCTGAGGTCACCATGGCGAACACCTGCAAACACGAGACGTTTGGCCAACTTTGGGCTTTGGTTAACCCTTTTACCACCAAGTTATTTAATTGGAATTTTCACTCACTTGAAGTTGTGTCTCGTTGGCGCGATTCACAACTTCAGGTGAGTGAAAACTATTCAGATTTGACAAAATAGAGGTCAATTATTTTCAAATCTTGCTGATTGATGTAGTTTTATCTTGAACATGTTTAAAAGCTGCAGGTATTTAATGTGTTAATCAAAAATGAAAAAAACCCTGACATAATCGGGACCGGCGGCTAAAGGGTTAATATGGGGTGGCAGTAAAAAAACAACTAACAAAATAAGACACTTTGATCCAATGCAGTCTTATAGCTGGCTCAACGTCACAGACGCTGGTTCAGAATTGAAACAACTTTGGCCAACGTTTCGTACCTGGTGTGACACCGATGACAGTTGAGTTTTAATGTAACATAAATGATTGTACAATGCTAATATGAATCTAAATTTAATCTGCTCGTAATATAATGAATACTAATAATAATATGCCGTATTATTAATTAATTTCCGAATCCAAAATCAATATTTTTTACCAATAATAATATAACAATAATAATGATAAAATGAAAACCTATTCGGTTGTTGTTAATGGTTTACATAACATTGAAAAAAATGACACTATTATGACACTACCCAGCAAACACAATACGTTGAAACAATGATGGCTTAATGTTGGGCCAACGTCGGATGGCCTAACATAAACACTTTCAAGCCTGAATTTACCGTTGTCATCTTCATCCACTACAAGCCGCGAATTGCTGTCGCAATTCTCGACTTGTAGTTGATGAAGATGATTTGATGTGGTTTAAAAATTAAAGAAAATTGCCATGTATTGGTAAACCAGTTTCCTTGAAATTTTCGTTATAAAACCCTTAGTTATAGGAAAATTAAGTTTGTTTACAGGGATGTGAAATGATGCTTTAATGCATCGTGACGGCTTAAAGGGTTAAGACATCATTGTTTCAACTTATTGTGTTTGCTGAGTAGTTTAAAGGTGATCTATCACCCCTTATATGGTATGAATAATTATGTCATTATATGGGGTGATTGGCTATTCTGTGACCCTCTCATAGGGTCACATGATAGCCAATCACCCCATATATGGGGTGATTGGCTATCATGTGACCCTCTCTGTACATATCGTCGAAAGTAAGATATTATGGAAATAATATTGTAGCTATGTGAATATCTTGATATGGCTCATTTAAACCGATCAACACATCAAACGTTAGCAGGTCAGCCTCGACATTATTATTGCATGTGATTCAGTAAATCCAGTGTCAAATTGACAGATGACCTCAAGAAAGGTCATCTAAGATTGTCCTAATAATATATGTTTCATCGGGTCATGACGTTAGAACGTGAGGGCCAATATAGCCACTGGTCTATATCTGTCCTAGTAATGACCTTGAGAAATGGGCCAAGGTGACACACCCATCATCTGCATTGAATTGGTATGCCTGGTGGATACTAGCCTACTTCCATTTTCCGTAG
The DNA here is from genome assembly GCA_964017125.1 of Flabesymbios commensalis. Lineage (NCBI taxonomy): Eukaryota > Metazoa > Annelida > Polychaeta > Terebellida > Flabelligeridae > Flabesymbios > Flabesymbios commensalis. The sequence goes on along the minus strand of OZ024912.1, from coordinate 39,915,753 downwards.
TATATTTGTATTTGTGGTGTAAAGTGTGTACTGCAATGTAAACTTTGTTTACATGGCAATATACGAACTGGAAATGAAACTAGTTAGTCTTGTTCAGTGCTTTAAAAAATTACATTTTTTGTTAAGATCTACTAGGCTATAAAAATTCATATAAAAAAAATAAAACCCAGCAAGTGAGGGATTTCGAAACAATACTGGTTTAAGGTTAGGCCAGCGTCGCAGACAGTGGGCCAGCGTTCTGCCAGCATTGCCTCAGCGTCTCCTATTCACCATGTTCATGTGACGAAACCTTGGATTGATGCCCGGTTCGAGCCACTAGAGAAGTATATAATTATAATATTCATATATCGTGCGAAGTACATGTCGTTTCGGTGTTTGTAAACACATTAAATTGGGCGAATTCACGATTTTTTTTTATTATCTTATCAGATAAATTTAGTAACTAGTTTAATGATAGATTCAATAAATGCATGATATCTACACGTGTACATTACTATAATTTCTGACTGTGTTTGTCAAAACCCTAAAATATCCTATCTTGAAAGTTTCACGTCAGTTTACAGGTCTACCTGCAAAAGTTAGGCTGAAATTATAGCACAAAATATTCGAATAAGTTGTATATTTCTGGATGGGAGATGTGTTGTTTAATTATTTGATTAGAATTATAACTCACTTGAAGTTGCTTCTCACTGACGCGATCCACAACTTAAAGTGAATGAAAATTATTCAGATTTGACAAAATAGACGTCAAGCCCACCTAAATGCTATCAATAGATAATAAGCCAATACTGCCGTGCAAAGCAAAAAGGCAGTATCTGTTTATTTTACAAGTGAGCAGATACTGCCTTTTGGCTTTGCAGAGCAGTATATTTCAGCGTCTCGTTGATAATGGGGATATATTCGCCCAGCATTGAGACAGTGCTGGCAGCATTTGTTCGCAGCTGTTGATGTTGTGACGAAAGGAATGTCTTATTGGCTTAAATACGTCTATTTGTAGGTGAGGCGGAATAATAAGAATTAGACTAATCAAAACAGGTGATTTATTTTATTATTCTTTCAGAGCATTATCTACTTATAGGATTAGAGCATTGTAGTCGGTGACGTTATCATTCCTGATAATCGTTTTTCCTATCTACAACCCAGCAAACACAACACGTTGACCCAATGCTGGGCTAATGTTGGCCCACCGTCTACGACGCTGTGCCAACATTAGCCCAGCATTGGGTCAACGTGTCGTGTTTGCTGGGAACCGCCTTCTTAGCAAATACAAGACGTTAACCCAATGCCGGGGTACTGTTGGCCCAGAGTCGTACGCAATGGCCCAGTATTGCATCAGCATTGCGTCGAGGTATTGTGTTTGTTGGGTTAAACTACGCCTACGTACAGCCCTGTAAAGTTTAAAGGCAGTAACTGCTTACTTGAAAAGTTAAATGTTACTGCCTTTTGGCTTTGCACGATCTTACTTCAATGCAATTCAATTCAATATCCACTTATTGTCACAAAGTTTTGGCCATAGAGTTGCAAGGTAACATTATCAACTGTGACATAAAAATTAACACAAAATGAATATTTAGTATTATTACATATCAAGTGACAATGCGCACAGAACGCCCTCTGGTGTAGGCGCCGTTTTAGGCCACCTTTGTGCACATATAAGCTAAACTGGGCCAGGAGAACCTCCTGAGGATGGTGAGATGAATGAGATAAAACTGCCCTCCAGACACAAGATTTAAAATTCGATCCCTGGTGCTCTAGGGCCGAGCACGCTGCCTCTCGGTCACGGAAACTCCCCACAATATCGAATCTTTACGAGTGAGCGGAAAGAAACATTCTGCTTCTTTGAAACTTGAAGGCCAGAGTGGGGTTCGAACCCGAGATCTTCGACATTCCGAGCAGTCAACTTTAACCACTGGGGGGTAGAGTAAAAAAAGAAAAAATAACTGTGAAAAATATGACATTCTAATAAAAACATGTTAAACCGCGCATACGTTTAGATACATATGCTTAAATGACAGATTATCTAATCATCTGACAGCTGTAAAATATATTATTTAAATGAGGAACCACAGTCAGATGTGTATTTATAGTCGCTCTAAGGAAATACACCAGCCATGTTTACCCACTGGACACACGACGCAAAGTCAAACGACAGTAAATGCTTACTTGAAAAGGTAAGCAGGTACTGTATTATTTGCCTCTGGACGGCAGTATTGTTTTCAACAGTTGAGATTTTTCTGGTTTCCATGTGTTGCGCGAGTGTCATGTCAAGTGAACAAACACCCCATGAAAAGACCACCATGTATACAAGGTGTCTTCACACCCAGTAAACACACATTCACCATCCCCTTTGATATGAAAGGGTGTATCTGCCACTTTGTAAAGTGGCAGATACACCCTTTCATATCCGAGGGGACGAGTCATGGGCGTGTAGGTGGCAGGAAATGAAATGAATCGGGCTTTAGGCCACCTTTGTGCACATATAGGATAAACTGGGCCAGGAGATGAATGAGATGACACTGTCCTCCAGACACATGATTCGAGATTCGAGCCCTGGCGGTCTGAGGCCGAACACGCTACCTCTCGGTCACGGACGCTCCCCACAATACTGAGTTTCACACGTGGAGACCGTGAACCGAACCCCGAACCCTAGCGTGAAAGGCAGCGATGCTAACGACTACCCTAGGGTCCCCGCCCGCGTAGGTGGCAGGAATTCAACAGACAGCTGCTCTGCCGTGCAGAGACAAAAGGCAGTAGCTGCTTACTTTACACGGATGCAGTTATGCCTTTTTGTTTTGCAAGATTTGTCCAATGCGCAAAAAACTAACCGTCTGACACACTCGTAGAGTTATTAACCCTTGCAGCGCGGGGATCGACTTCAACCCTTTAACCGCCAAATTATTCAATTGGAATTTTCACCCACATTAACATGATGCAGTTGTGTCTCGCTGAACAATCCACAACTTCTAGTGAGTGAAAATTATTAAGATTTGACAAAATGGAGGTCAACTGTTTTCAAACATAGCTGATTGATGTCACATTTTATCTTTAACGTGTTTGAAAAGTGGTACTTAATGTGTTGAAAAAAAATGAAAACCCGGATATATGCGACACCGGCGGTTAAAGGGTTTAACACTGTAAGAGTGATAATATTAGCAGTGACCGTACACCCATAAAATAGGTATTCAAATGAATCAGAAAGAGGTAACTATGACATTTATGATGATTTCAAATTGAAAATAACCCTTTGCTCTCCATGGTTTATACAAAAAAAAATTCAGCGCCTTAACCCTTTCAGGCCTGAGTCTACCATTGTCATCTTCATCCACTACAAGCCGCGAATTGCTGTTGCAATTCTCAACTTGTAGTGGATGATGATGACTTGATGTGGTTTAAAACCATGTATTGGTAAACCAGTTTCATAGAAATTTCCGTTCTGAAACCCTTAGTTATCGGACAATTACGTGTGTTTCCAGGGATGTAAAATGATGCTTTATCGCATCGTGAGGGCTTAAAGGGTTAAGGGTTAAAAATGTTTGATATATATGGTAAGATAGAGGAAGATTAGGAAATTCCCTATCTTTTACAATACAGCAAGATATTGTTTGCAGGATGTTAAAATGGCGACACTTTTCTTTAGGCCCTTACACCGCCAAGCACGATTATTCGTTTTTAATTTTTAAAATTGTTTGAATTAGTCGATAAAATCAGAGTTAATGAAAATTGAAAAAGTGTTTGAACAGCAACAATTTACAAATATATGGCTTTAGATTTAAAAAAAAAGTTGTGGGTCGCGGTAGCGAGACACAACTTCAAGTGGGAGAAAATTAAAATTATTTAATTTAGCGCTCTATAGGTTAACGTGCAACATTTTACCACACGACAAATGACATTTTAGGATGAGAGAAGAAAAATCAGGCACATAAATAGTGTGACGACAAAAAATAATTATATCAAATGATCATAAAGTTGGCAATTCATTTTGCAATCTTTATTGGAATTTTCTTATCGAAAAAAAATAATTATACGATTTTATCACACCTGATATATAATTATGATCTGTATAAGTGAACATTCCTTGACGTACTAAATCTCCGATGTTTTGTATTTAAATCGTCATTAATAAATGGATTGCTTCTACATGAACGATCACATAGACCGCGATACTGCTCCGCAAATCCAATAGGCAGTATCTGCTCACATGAAAAGTGAGCAGATACTATCAGACTTTTACACTACAGGATAATGCTATATTATTTTTGTAAGTTAGCTTTTAGTGTCATATATCATTTTCAACACCATCTGTGATAGTCATTTTTGGCATTAAAAGGTCGTATTTGCCACTTGGAGAAGTGGCAAATACGACCCTTTCATACCTATGTGACGATATGATCATCGGTTGATTTCCGGTGCAGGATGTTTTAAGTTTATATCGTTGATGTGTCATATTTCATTAGAGGCCTACGTGTGCTATTTAATGTGTGTTGAAGATAATATATTGATGTAATTAAATACATATGAACCATTTGGAGCCCAATGACTGATATCAAAGCAAACACGAGGCGTTGACCCAAATGTGGCTCAGCCTTTAACCCTCTAAGCCTTCACGATGCATTAAAGCATCATTTTACATCCCTGAAAACTGACTTAATTTTCCTATAACACAGGATTTTAAAACGGAAATTTTCATGAGACTTGTTTACCAATACATGACAATATTTTTTACTTTTTCACCCACACCAAATCATCTTCATCCACTACAAGTCGAGAATTGCGACAGCAATTCGCGGCTTGTAGTGGATGAAGATGACAATGGTAAATACAGGCTTCAAAAGGTTAAACCGAAATTAAATGATTTAATTTTTCACCCATTTGAAATTGTGTCTCGCTATCATGACCCACAACTTCAAGTGGGTGAAAATTGCTCATTTGTTTAATTTCAGACAAAACATTTGCATGTGTTGATGTCTAAACAAACATTTCGTTCACAATAACTGCGATTTAAGTAGATTAAAAACGATTATAATCGCGCTTAGAGGGGTAAGGGTGAATGTTGGACCAGCCTCAAAGACTATGTACCAACATTAGGCTAATGTTGGGTCGACGTCTCTTGTTTGCTGAGATTATTGGCCGGTGACAAAATGCCAATGTATAAAATGTGGTCAATTTTCAGTCTCAGTAGTTTGTGAACGTAATGAAGACATTATACTAAAACAAAGAGTGATTAATTTAACTATCTATTACATGACAGCCTACAATGAAACAGTCACAAACAGGTACAATTAGGATAAAATAATATTGATCTCTATTTTATATTTTAATTATAAGCAACATATCGTTAAGAAAATTATATATATATATATATATTGCTGTGAACTATTTGTCCAAAAATTGGTCTACCAATGCGCTAATAATAAAACAGGAAAATACAATGTTGGCCCATCGCCTATGACGCTGACCCAAAATTAAAACCAAACAACTGCCGTGGAAAATCAAAAGGCAGTATCTGCTTACTTCTCAGGTGAGCAGATATATCTTTTTGGCTTTCAGTTCAACTCATTGTGTTAATTGTTGCTAGGAGGTTGCGTTTGTTTGACAGTCATGTGTTCCCCTCTGGTGCGGGAAGGGACATATCTTTGGAGAAATAGAACATCAATTCAGGATCTCCATAATATAATAGTTAATCTTATTAAGGGAGTGTCCATCAATCCTCCTACATATCGCTACAATCGGCGGTGATTGTGCCTCCTCATTTGACTCATGATAGATTTATTTTTCGACCCTTAAAACCCCACATTAAATAATTTAATTTTTTATACACCTGAAGTTGTGTCTCGCGCTAGTGAGACATAACTTCAGGTGGGTAAAAATTACATATACCTGCATAATTTGACTCAAACCATATAGCAATCTAGCTAATTTTTATGTACATTTTCCCTTCTAATATTCTTGTTTGGGCGACAAATAAAAAGGCTGGTTCTTATCTTCCTGACAGAAACGTAATGAGCAAAAACACATCAATGGCATGCGGCTATATAAACTAGTGTTCAGAATACACAGTGCCCCCCACTCATTCATGATTAGAGCATTGAATGATTTAATGTCATTTGGCTGCATATTATTACAAATATGAGCATGATAAAAGATTAATGTATCTATCACGGAAGTCCCGATGACAAAATTAATTATCTTTCACGCTGATCATAGTATGTTTTGAGAACGTAATGTAAAGCAAAACTTAGGGACTGGTACAGTGGACGACAGATAGTGTGTTTCAGTAGCCAGTAGGCCTATGCTATGAGAATAGAATAAGGATAGAACAAAGTAAAAATCCTATCTTTATCCCCATCATAAACGTCAACATACCCATATCTAATGGAATCAAATGATAATTGAGCTACGTTTCCGTATCCAGGGGTATCTAATCTTTGAATCCTTTATTTAATTCGAATTTTCACCCACTTGTTGTGTCTCGTTGACGCGATCCACAACTTCAAGTGAGTGAAAATTAATCAAATTTCACAAAATGGGGGTCAACGTGTTTGAAATCTTGCTAAGTGAAGTTGATTTGTATCTTGTTTAACATCTGGTACTTACGTGCAAATAAAAAATAATAAAAAAAGCACGAATATAATGGGGGTCATCGATTAAAGATAGTTTGTTCTGTTAGAGTTAGGTTTTCATTACAGACTCATTACGGATACAATATCGGGTCGATAATTATAAGAGAATGCAACAGTCATAATAGTTATGAAGTTCTGTGTTTTTTGTCTTATTTTTCTCAACTATTAAAATGTGTCTTGCATTCGACAAAGAGTGGCATTTCCACCATCGGGCATCATAGGTTTGTCCCTCGCTGAGGCTTTTCGGTTTCAAAGGAAACAAAATGTGTCTTGTCCGTTCACCGGCTTAGATTCCGTATTGTGGCAGCCTTCGTGGCCTAGAGGTACCGTGCTCGACCTCAAACAGCCAGGGCTCGAATTTTGAAGCATGTCTTGTGAGGGCAGTGTCATCTGATTCATCACACCATTTGCGAGAGGTAACTCACCATTTGCAAGAGGTAACTCACCATCCTCAAGAGGTACCTCAACATATATAAGAGGTACCTCACCATCCTCAAGAGGCAACTCACCGTCTTCAAGAAGTAACTCACCATCCTCAAGAGGTATTTCACCATCCCCAAGAGGTAAATCATCGTCCTCAAGAGGTAACTCACCATCCGCAAGTGGTAACTCACCATCCTCAAGATGTACCTTACCATCCTCAAAAGGTACCTCAATATCCTCAAGAGGTACCTCAACATCATCAAGAGGTACCTCCCCAACCTTAAGAGGTACCTCACCATCGTCAAGAGGTATCTCACCATCCTCAAGAGGTATCGAAATATCCTCAAGAGGTGACTCATCATCCTCAAAAGGTAACTCAATATCCCCGAGAGGTAACTCACCATCCTCACCATCCTCCTGAGGTACCTCACCATGTTCAAGAGGTACTTCACCATCATCAAAAAGTACCTTACCATTTTCAAGAGGTAATTCACCATCCCCAAAAGGCAACTCACCATCCTCAAGATGTACCTCACCATCCTCAAGAGGTATCTCACCATTCTCAAGAGGTACCTCAATATCGTCAAGGGGTACCTTACCATCCTCAAGGGGCAACTAACCATCATCAAGAGGTACCTTACCATCCTCAAGAGGTACCTCAATATCCCCGAGAGGTATCATAACATCTTCAAGAGGTAACTTGCCATCCCCAAGAGGTACCTTACCATCTTCAGGAGGTACCTTAATATCCTCAAGAGGTATGTCACCATCCACAAGAGGTGCCTCGCCACCCTCAAGAGGTACCTTACCATCCTCAAGAGGTACCTCGATATCCTCATGAGGTATCTCAACATCCTCAATAGGTACCTGACCATCCTCAAGAGGTAACTCACCACCCTCTAGATGTACCTCTCCATCATCCAAACGTAACTCACCATCCACAAGCGGTACCTCACTATCCTTAAGAGGTACCTTACTGTTCTTAAGAGGCACCTCAATATGCTCAAGAAGTAATTCAACATCCTCAAAAGGTACCTCAACATCCTTAAGGGGTAACTCACCATCCTCAAGATGTATCTCACAATTCTCAAGAGGTACCTTACCATCATCAAGAGGTACCTTAATATCCTCAAGAGGTATATCAACATCCTCAAGAAGTACCTCACCATCCTCAAAAGGTAATTCACCATCCTCAAGAGGTAACTCACCATCTTCGAGCGGTACCCTTCATCCTCAAGAGGTACCTTGCCATCCGCAAGACGTACCTCAATATCCTCAAGAGGTATCTCAACATCCTCAAGAGGAACCTTTCCATATCCTCAAGAAACACCTCAATATCCTCAAGAGGTACCACAATATCGTCAAGAGGTACCTCTCCATCATCAAGAGGTATTTCACCATCCTCAAGAGGTACCTCGTCATCCCTAAGAGGTATCTCATCAACTTCAAGAGGTACCTCTACATCATCAAGAGATATATCGCCATTCTCAAGAGGTACCTCATCATCCCCAAGAGGTATCTCATCATCCTCAAGAGGTACCTCAATATCCTGAAGAGCTACTTCACCATCCTCAAGATGTAACTCACCATCCTCAAGATGTACTTCACCATCCTTAGGAGGTACCTCACCATCGTTATGAGGTTCTCCTGGCCCAGTTTGACATGTATGTGCACAAAAGTGGCTTAAAACATTCATGGCATAAAGTCATTCATACCATGAATGCATTTGGTAAAACTGGTAAAACCGCTAAATTATTTAATTTGAATTTTCACTCACCAGAAGTTGTGTCTCGCTGACGCGATCCACAAATCAAAGTGAAGTAAATTTTCAGATTTTTCGAAGGTATCTAAAGTTTTTTTTTTTAAATGAATATAACCTGAGCCAGTGGTTAAAAGTGTTAAAACTATGCTGGCCTAATGTTGGACCAGCGTCGTAATTCCTACACATTATCAGATGACAGGTACAACACAATGTCGTTCTGGCAGACAATGTTTGAAAACGAGGTGCGTTTGACTGATAGAAATATTAATTCATGATGATATCTGACAACCTATTATCGCTCAAATCGACGGTATCTAAGGCAGCTTGCCAGTTCTATCATTGTTCTCTTGTCTGCTAACCGTATTAACATACACCTATCTTAATCTGAACATCACTTCATTGATAGTGATTAATTTATCCTTTTGTGTCAATAAAAGAACAGAATGTTTCAAAGCATTAACATTTTTCTCATGACAGGATACCAATTGATTAGGCCCGGAGGGCATACATGCCGTTGTGTTATTAGTTTGCTCTTCAGTTCTGGCTACATTAAATCAAGCGGCAGGGCCCGCATTCTCGCACAAGTTACGATATATCGTAGTTTTTGGATTGGTTGCGATGACACCCGTAGCACTGGTTTTGGAAGGGTGTTCTTGTTAAAAATCTGCTGATGTTCATTCTGATATGCAGTGTTTCTCTCTACAATCTGGCATGCAGCGTTTCTCACTGCTATGAGTCTGATATGCAGTGTTTCTCTCTGCAGTCTGGTATGCAGGCATTCTCATTGCAGCCTGATGAGCAGTGTTTCTCATTGCAGTCTGGTATGCAAAGTTTTTCATTGCAGTCTGCTATGCAATGTTTCTCAGTGCAGTCAGGTATAAATTGATTCTCGATGCAGTATGGCATACAGAACTCCTCTTTGCTGTCTAGTACGCAGTGTGTCATATTGCAGTTTGCTATGCAGTGTTTCTAACTGCTGTTTCTCACTGCAGTCTGCTATACAGTGTTTATAACCTGATAACTGCAGTCAATTATGCAGTGTTTTTCACTGCAATCTGCTATGCAGTGTTTCTAACTGAAGTCATGTATGCAGTGTTTCTCACTGCAGTCTGTTAAGCAGTGTTTCTAACTGCAGTCATGTATGCAGTGTTTCTCACTGCAGTCTGCTATACAGTGAGGCAGCACATTCTTAGAGAGAACAGTATCCCGTTAGCAGCGGTGTGGATGCATTTTAGATTTATTATTAAATAAGGGGTCATTTCAGTATGATTTCTTTCAGGGTAATATAACCTTTTTCTGTGTGACGAAATGCATAGCCATTTTATATCATTTTGTGAAGACATTAGCTGCTATAAAGCAAAGACGGCCAGTTAGAGTTGTTGACAAAAATATAAGGTGTATGCATATTCATGTATCCCATACATGTGCTATAGCCATATATACTGCTCTGCTAAGCCAGAAGAAATTAAGTATCTGCTTACTTTTTCAAGCTTCATTAATCGCAGCGATGATTGACAACCTCTGAAGTTTTATGTTTAACGTTTCATTAGCCAAACAACAAGAACTGCATTCTTATTTTTTATCTGATTTTTTTAAATTTAGATGTTGCAGCGTACATTTTGTAATGTTTTCATAGTTTTAGTAAAACTTTGCTGGCTTTGCAACGTGCTTGAAAATACGGCCGCGGTTTTTTCATGAGAGACAACGGACAAACCGTTTTATTGCATACATTGAACCAACGTCAGAATAGTAACCCTTTAATCGTCAAATTGTCTGTCAAATCGTCTGTGAAGTTACGATACTAGTATATCGTAACTTGTACTCTGCAAAGCCAAAAAGGTAGTTGCTGTCTTTAGACTTTGCACGACAGAACTGGTTGATTCAGGTAAGTCGTTTACCACACTCTTATTAATCTTTTTTGATATCACATTAAACATTTTAATTTGTAAGCAGAACCAACTTTAAAGGTTACATGTTAATTTTGTTGGTACGCAAACGTCACATGACAAGTAATTTCCATACATTTAGAGCTGTGCGTCGCTACAGCATAAAATATGAAAAAAATATTTAGATATCTTAGAGGACGAAAATATCTATTAATCATATATACTTTGTGTTGTGTTTCTTTGTGTAGTTATCTCACCATGGTGTAAAAAAATCAGATATTATTATTCGCGAAAGAAAGATATTGATAATAATCATTTATTATGACTTGCGGCAATATGTCCTGATAATTGACAATCGATGCTTTATGTAATGGAAATACCGATCACGTACACCATGCCCAGTAAACACAAAACATTTGTATAACATTTATACAATGTTGGAACAACGTCAAAGACGCTAGGCCAACGTTGTTTAAATGTTATACAAATATTTTGTGCTTGTAGACTTTATTACTTTCAACAATGTATATCAGTGAAAAAATGAAAAATTTAATTATAGAGTTGTGTTTAGACAAATCGATATACAACCTGAAATAATAAATGATATTCTGAAATTATAAATAAAGCTTTTCGTGTGTGGGAGCATTTATCAAGCCTAGACATCAGATGAAGCAAGTTTGGAAGCAGCATTTTAGGTGGGAATGATGCAGGAAAACGTGGAAATAATAATATTGTAGAATCAAATTATTGAAGCAATATAGGCCTATATAATCTGCTGATATTTTAAAATAATTCCACTCGGGTCAATTAATAATAATAGTTAATTATTAGAAATAATTTGAAACATCTACAGTTTACGGACATTTGTGAAATATTTCGAAATAAAAGAGTGACATACCGTTAATTAAGAAGACACGGACCCTGTAAATAATGTTTGCTAAAAAGTTACACACTCATGAAGATTGTGCTGTATGGTCATTATACGTGTCTATGTAAGCTATTTTAAAATATTGTAAATATCTCTTGCACTGCCGAGTTGTTTACTTCTATTTTTCATTCATTGAAGCTGGAATTGCTGAAGCAATTTCCAGCTTCAAATGACGAAAAATAGAATATTAGAACAATTGACATCTCCAATATTGAATTACTGGATTAGCTAAGCATCCAAAAAACTATTTTATCTAATTTAGTGTTATTTCTATGGATCTAAAACATAATTAAAACCGTATATAATTATAATCCGGTTCCAGCAGCACAAGTGTTATGATACACCAATTATTATTGCCCAACAGTATTACAGTATCCAAGTAAGCTGCTAGTCACGACAATATTCGTTTTTAATTCGTTTTATTTGCCGATTAAGCCTCTGTTATTAGGAATGGAATCAATTATTGTTTAAACATCAAGATTTGTAAATGTCTGGTCTCAAATTAAACAAGTATGAGTAATTTTCAGCCACACCATGTTTTGGATCGCGGTAGCGAGACACAACTCAAGCGGTTGAAAAGTTAAACAAATTAACTTATCAGGATAAGATAAGGGTTAAATCGTCGTCTTTATAGGGACTTTAAATCAAATGATCTCCCCAGATTAAAACAAGCATTCCATCACAGCAGCACTAAGTGAAAATTATAATCCAACAAGGCAAAATATCCCAGATAATTCTGTCATATTATGACACGGATGATTTTATTTTTTTGTAATTATTGTAATTAATACACCCTGCGATGGGACTATTACATGTAATTAGGCTTTAGTGTCTGTAATCCACCTGATTGAAGGGCAGGATGTGTGATCTGGGATTATCCTAGATCCGACATGATAAGCAAATTTGAAGATAAAGATTACACATTTTACCGAGTTGCCTGGCAAACACGAGACGCACGTGCCCCTATGCTAGTTCAATGTTGGTTCAGTGTCGCAGGCGATGGGCTTACAATAAGCCAACATAGAATCAGCGTCCCATACAGGAGCGCAGAACGCAATCGGCACCCGCGAAATTAACCCTTGAAGCGCTGAAATATTTTTACATGAAACAAGAGAATAAATGCTTTTTCCAGTTTGAAGCCATCATAAATGTCTTAGTTAGTTCTTTCGGTTTCATTTGAATACCTATGTTATGAGTGTACGGCCATTATACGTATGTTACTTTTTCAGTGCGAAGAACGACTTTAGACGTCAGATTCTGACGCCTAAAGTCGATTCCCGCACTGAAATGGTTAACGTCAATACACTGGTTTAACTTCACTCGGCGCGGTCGCCATCAACGAGATCGCAATTGAGAGGGGAGAAACAAGGATATTTCTCTGAAAGACCCACGTAGGATTAATAAGGTTAGAACCCGGGACGTCGACATGACTGGCGCGACAGTCAGGCGCTCTACCGACGCGCCACCTCCCCCTCACGAAAAAGTCTCGTGTTTGTCACGCAGCTTTTGATTGGTCCTTTTCCGTGTCTTCAACCAATCACACACCCAATGACTATGTATAGGTAATGTAAAGGTGAATACCACTGTGGAATGCACTATTTATCAGCATACATCGGTTCTCAATCAATCAATCAATCAAGCAATCAATCAATCAATCGATCAATCAATCAATCAATCAATCAATCAATCAATCAATCAATCAATCAATCAATCAAACAATCAAACAATCAATCAATTAATCAATCAATCAATCAATCAATCAATCAATCAATCAATCAATCAATCAATCAATCAATCAATCAATCAATCAATCAATCAATCAATCAATCAATCAATCAATCAATCAATCAATCAATCAATCAATCAATCAATCAATCAATCAATCAATCAATCAATCAATCAATCAATCAATCCATCAATCAATCAATCAATCAATCAATCAATCAATCAATCAATCAATCAATCAATCAATCAATCAATCAATCAGGCAATCATTCAACTGATCAATCAGGCAATCATTTAACCGATCAATCGATTGATCGACCAATCAATTGACAAATCGATTAAGCAATCAATCGGGATCTATGGAGAAAACAAGCAAGCAAGAAATAGTGTAAGAAATATTTGATAGATCGATCAATCAATCAATCGAGGTAGAAGGAAGAAGACTGTGTATGCAGTGTTGTTTATATCTCGGGTTATGCTCCTTCACTGCCGTGCCTGTACTATTTGCTTAAATGCTATGTCCTCTTGTCTATTTCCCATACCTCGTGTTGCAGATGAACCAGCTAACGAATAAACGTTGGGTGGAACTGGGTGAGCATACGTAACTCTTTTAGCACGGGACCGATTCTAGACGTCAAAATCTGACTGATTATTCCAACCAAAACCCTTTAAGCTTTTAACCACAAATATAATTGTGAATGTATTTTCTTTTCTGGACACTTGTTAAAGACAAAAGTACTTAAGGTTTCCCACACACAGTATAGTACCTCTTTCCCCTAAATATGACACAAACTCAGGCAAAATAAACTTGATAGGATAGCGGCCGTAGGCCGGTCCTAATTATACTTTCAGCTGACTTGCAGACCACATTTATCGTAAGTAAAATCCCAGTCTGATTTCACATTTTGACAGATAACGAGAATACTAATAAACGGTTATCTCTCGGGACGATCCGGTAGTTCCCTATCCTGGACGGGTTGCTTATTGGCTTCTATGAATCTGTCCTCTCCACCCGGAACTGTTGACGCTTAAAGAACCGAAGCTTTAGAATTTGAATTGTTATCCACTTGATAAGTGACCCACAATTGTCAAGCGTGTAAAAATTACTCACATGTGTATAATTTGAAACAAAATAGATGTCAATTTAACAGAATCTGTTAAATTGACATCTATTTTGATACATCTAATGTAATGTTCGTTTATCCTTTAAATTGTCCTGTCTGAATGAGTGAGAATAAAAAGGCTTAAATTGGACGGTCCCTGCGCTGAAAGGGTTAACATATATAATTCTAAGAGTTGAGAGAGGGGGGCTGAGTAGTCCTGGACAGAGGACACGAGCCGCCGCCCTGACTAAAATCGGGATCACTCCCCCCCCCCCCCACCAGGATCCTGAATGTCCTGATCAGCAATACACGCAACAACAGACCAGTGTAAACACGTGGCTGTGGTTTAGGGTTCCGCGCCATGTTGGATTAGGCTAGTTAAGGTCACAGGGGTCAGAAATGTACACGGCCAGAAGTGCCAACAACCCAACAAACACAAAACATTCAGCATGATTGGGCTGACTTGAAAATGAAAATGATATTAACCCTTAAAGCGCTGAAATACTTTCGCATAAACCATGCAGACCAAAGGGTTTTTTCAATTCGAAATCATCATAAACATGATAAATGTTTTACCTCTTTCTGATTCATTAGAATACCTATGTTATTGCTCTACGCCATTGTAAATATGGTAATTCTTTCAAACGAGGATCGACTTCAGGCGTCATTATCTGACGTCTACGGACGTCAGATTCTGACGTCTAAAGTCGATCCCCGCACTGTAAGGGTTAATATCTGGAAATACTATGACAGTCACCAGCATCCCTTCGCAGTCAAGATTAACGTTATCAGTATCTCTAAGAACAAATCCAGGGAAAGGACTATTTACTTGTACAGGGGTGTGTTTGATGACGTTCTAGCAAACATTAAAGGTCAGGAAATATAGGTATGAAATGCAGCTTTGAGAGAGTGAATTTTATTTTACGTCGCTTTCTGCGACAGAAATATGTCCTACTAAGAATAGCTATCAATATGATGTTATTATTGCTGTATGACCTTAAGATGAACTTAAAGATCAACCAAAATATTTGTCAAGGATAAACTATTTATTAATAATCTTACTGAGGGTTCGTTCCATTATTTTGCAAAAAAACAACAGACTTTTCATTCTATATATGGCAAGTATCACAGCATGTTTGATTGCAAGTGTACCATAAGTATTTTTGTGTCAACCAAAGGAATTAAGAAACGATAGCCAAAAAATAAATTCAACAACACCCGTCTCATATTATATAATTATTATTGTTTAATTAACCCCTACAGTGCGTGTATTGACTTTAGACGTCAGAATCTGACGTCTGTAGACGTCAGAAATGAAATGAAATGAATGGGGTTTTAGGCCACCTTTGTGCACATATATGTTAAACTGTGCCAGGAGAACCTCCTGAGGATGGTGAGATGATTGAGATGACACTGCGGTGCCCTCCAGACACAGGATTCGAAACTCTAGCCCTGATGGTCTGGGGCCGAGCACGCTACCTCTCGGCCACGGAAGCTCCCAACAATATTGAGTCTTTACGAGGCAGCGGGGAAGTATTTTTTTGTTTCGTTTAAACTTGGAAGCCAGAGTGGGGTTTTCTAAAAAGTGAATATATTTCTATTGGTCGTAGACCCATAACATAGGTATTCAAATGAATCGGAAACAGCTAACTAAGACATTTGTAATGATTTTTAATTGAAAAAACCCTTTGATCTCCATGATCTATACAAAAAGTAATTCAGCATTGTAGGGGTTACACCGCCATTATGCCTAAACAGCCATGTTAATCTAGGGTTCCAGACGGTGGAACGATGCTTCAGACACGTGAATTTAATTCTGGGTCAGATCCAGGGTCTGCGATCCAGTCGCCGATATGACAATCATCCCTATTAGGAGGGTGCATCTATCAGTGATCCAGTGACTGTGAGGGCACAGGGATCAGTCATGTAGAGGCATCCTGACTCGTCCGTCATCCGTGCCCTATCTGCCCCGATGTCCACCAGACAGACCAGACCCTGTGTCACTCTGCAGCAGACGTGCGATCCAACTCTGGGCCAACGTGTGAGACGTTGGCCCAGAGTTGAATCAGACGTCTGGTGATCGCTCAACCGGAAAAATGCATCAACGCTGGTGAGACGCCGGCTCAGAGCTTATATGATTGGTCTCGCATTGCGCCAGAGCCAATCCGGTTGCTCCCCAGCAAACACGGGGCATTTACCCAAAGCTGTTTCAATGTTGGCACAACGTCTTCGACGCTGCCCCAACATTGAAACAGCATTGGGTAAATGCCCCGTGTTTGCTGGGTCATGTTGTCTGGATATTATTATTTGGAACAATGAAACAGCATTGCGATGAGCAGGTTTCCAGTAACCCTCGTGAAAGATTTTATTGGCGATGGGCATTGAAGAAGTTATAACATAGGTATTCAAATGAAGCGGAAAGAGCTAACTAAGACATTTATGATGATTCCAAATTGAAAAAAATCTTTGGTCTCCATGGTTTATACAAAAATATATCAGCGTTGTCAGGGGTAAAATCACACATCATCCTCATCCATGAACCTCTGATCTCGATGCGTTTTGCAACGATGCTCGAGATAGATCGGTTGGTTTTGGGACGTTTGTTAATGGACGCCAAGTGTTGTATTTCACTAATAGTCAGATCCTTAGGTTAAGATAGGTTTTTAAAATCACGTTGTTACCTATAAAAACTGTAAAAAATTGATTGAACGCCTAGACGACGCATTTAAACACATGATACGTTTTATCAGTTTATTACTAAAGCCTCCCACACACCGCAAGGGTTGTCCCCGATTGCTTAGGACTCCACGATAATCTTAAACATTCGGTGCGGTGTGGCTATTCCCACCACTACTATTTCGTCGATTTCCGTCGCGTTGAGGGCTGTCATCAAGTCGTGGTCCGTCTTAACCGTCGTAGACCGTCATTGCGGTGTGGCATGTCCTGCGACGCGATCGTAATCTATCAATGTTGCTTCCAGAACACCCACTGGGGAGCCTACACGGTCGCCACCAGGATCGCTGCTATAGCTTACGACCTCAAGTCGGTAACAGTAGTTCTAGTGTGGCATGCTGCCGTCGTAAAACCAGATTGTCTGCGATTTTTTTTAAAAAGCTGCCAAGATGGTCGCATTTTAAGCAGTCGGGAGTCTTGGTGATGTATGGGAGCCTTTAGTCTCCATAGCGCTGGTGCTGAGTTGAGTCAATGTCTGTGCGAAATTTACTTTTATAATGACACGTTGGAAAATAATTAGTCATGACGATCTTGGGATGAAAAAAACTAGTTTTTGTCTGAAAAATATAATTATTATTGTAACCTTAATATTATTATATAATATTATTTTTATCTAGATTATTTTCATCTTTTATCTGGAGTATTTCCTGTTTTCAGATATTGTTAAAGACAGTCCACTTGTTTATGGACTATTATCATGGCGTTCGGTAATGTTATCATCAATGTGAATAGAAACATATCGTAAATATATCATTTATCAATTCTAAATGCATTATGCATGCACCAGATATTATTCATTATTACAATTATAGTTCAACATAAAGTCTTTGTTTTCAATAATTTTGCAAGCTAGACTGATAATGTGATCGATCACCTTATGACCTTGAACAGTGTTGAAGCACTGCCTTTAGTGAGGTGATGAAGTGAATTGTTTACTTTAACCTTTTAAGAACAAGACACACCAACGCGAGCGCGGGCGCGGGCGCGATTACGCACGCGACCTGGGACGCGCCGACAGACGCGACAATCGCGTGACTGTCCTCACACCAACGCGCCGACCGACGCGATGTCCAACGCAATATGAACATAATTATGAACCCGCATGTGAGGCGCGCGGCGCGATGGCCGGCGCGACGGAAATGTAACATTTTAAAAAAAGATCGCGTTGCCTATAATAGTGCACGTCGTCGCGCTGGTATATTGTGCCAATGATGAAATAGTGTGTTTGAAAAACCGAAAAACCGTCAAGTTATATATATGGAATTTTCACCCACTTGAAGGTGTGCCTCGCTAACGCGATCCACAACTTCAAGTGAGTGAAAATTATTCAAATTTGACAAAATGGAGGTCACCTGTTTTTCATTCGTGCTGATTGATATCACGTTTATCTTTACATGTTAAAAAACTGGTATTTAACGTGCTAATAAAAAAACGAAAAAACTAATATAGAATCTAATCGAGACCGGCTGCTAAGGGTTAACCCTTAACACACTAATTACGACTATAATCGTTTTAATCTGTTTCATTATCTGATCAACTACTGGTATTCAAAAATATTGAGAATGGAATGTGTTCTTTAACATCAAAATTTGCAAATGTTTGGTCTAGAATTAAACAAAATATAATATGAATATTTTTCACCCACTCGAAGTTGCGGGTCGCGGTACACAACTTTAAGTGGGTGCACATTTAAATTATTCACTTTAGCGGTTTATAGGGTGTCTTTTTTGCTGCCATTTAGAATAAGTTATAGTAGCTATTTTATCTCTGATTTTGGTGCGGGAAACATATATGCCCCATGTACATGCCATGATAATACTGTATGGTGCTTGACGTTATTTTAAATAATTAATATTTTGAATACCCTAAGCTTGTCTAAATGTGTAAATGGCAAGCCGGAATGTAAGTGTACATACCACGTCGATATGTGATTCACAGAACTAACCATGCTAACCCTGCTGTACATATTGTATATATATATATATTTACTATGACAAATAAGTCAGCAATGACTTGAAATCGTGTCAATAAAACATCTATCTATGTTAATGAATCTCCCCTCGTCGTACGTAAAACGTGTTTGTCATCGATATTATCTATGATGTGGAGAATAAGTTTATAATCATTATGTGAGGTGTTAACTTTGTGCAATCATAATCGTTATTTAGCGATGATCAGAGCCCTATACATTCGCTGCCGATTGATCATGTTGTCTTTCTCATAGGGTCATGTGCCCGCTCAGTAACCAACATCAGTTGACCCAATGTTGTTTTAACATTGGGCCAGCGTTGCAGACGATGGACCATCAATAATGCAAATTGTGTCATTTTATAGAAAAAAATCAGTCGATTTGTATTTGTCTATCACAACCTCATTCTCATCCTTAATGGGTATGTATTATTGTAACCATTACAATCAACGTCATGTCATGTCATTTTATTTGAAATAATCGGCTTGATGGTGTAGGTCTATACAATTTTCCCCAGCGAATTATTCCAAAAACATATACGATGTACGTATACATGCTCTCCCTGTGTGTTTACGGCCGAAAATGTGTAATTGTGGCGTAAAATGACCTTAAACTTGTCCAAATTATTAGGTAACAGGCTACACTCACATATCAAAAATGTAATTTTAGAAAAATGCTCTGAAGATATGAGTCCGATTATCAAGCCATACTGCTATGACAAATTGTAATAAAGAATTCGAATACAAGGTTCTTGTGATGGTGACTGTTACGAGATCAAAATGCGGCCTTCATGCATCCAATAACTGAGAATGACTAATAATAATGCAGTGTCTATTGACCTTCTACATAGTACCCAACAAATACGATACATCAACCCAATGTTGGTTTAATGTTGGGCCAGCGTCGTGGACGCTTGCCCAACATTAAGCCAACATCGGGTCAATATAATGATGTTGTCTACTTCGTATACTCGGTAATGTAACTCCAATCGATGTGGAACTATTTACCCTTGCGAGTGTTCAATTGACACGATGGCCTTGCTCTAAAGGTGTAAATTGTCGAGGTGATAGCCCCGGGGTGATAGATTACTACACTATATGCTACCAGACAACCCCGCGCCGCTGAACATTGTTAGTCCAAACCAAGAACTTAATTATATATCAAGTTATTGTTCAAACTAAGCTGCACACTAAGTATTCTAGTGCTAGCGACGATTTTAAGCATTTTTATTATGTTAAAATCTATATAATTATAATAATTTAAAAAAAAATCATGTTTTAGAAAGTAACTTTGTACGTTGCTACGCTTACCAGAGTGTATTTTACCTACTATTCATAATAATTTTCATGTATTTATGTAGTTTTTTTATCTCTGGTTTTTGCCCGGGCAACATTTCTATATTATATGTTTCAACTTTGATATACGTCTTTTATCTGTATTATATATTTCATATCTATTATACATTATATAATTGAATGTTTGTTTTTATATAACAAAATCACTACTGTAATTAAACGACTATCGTGTTTTCTGGGATACGATAAAAATAATATGTAAAAGTTGTCATGCAAAGGCGAGTAGAAGTATAACTGGATTATTGTAAGTAAGAAGTTACTGCTGTTTACCTTTGTGATTTTAATATTTATAATGAATTTTTCGTCAATAACAGGCACTACCTGTTGTTAAATACTAACTTTAATATTTGCAACATGCGAACTAAATTATCAAGTAGCCATTCAAAGGTACTAAGTTTGGAACTTTTGTGGCAAGATTCTATTTTTTAATCAGTTGATGAATTTAGGCGTTACAGGAGATCAAAAATGTACGATTTTTATTGAGGGGTGATTTTCAATAATAATAAAAGGAAACCCTTTGCCCTCCAAGTTATCTTTATTAACATTTAAATTTCCACCCACTTGAAGTTGTGTGTCGCTGCCGCGATACACAACTTCAAGTGGGTGAAAATTACGCATATCTGTTTAATATGAGACCAAACATTTGCAAATCTTGATGTTGGAACACCCATTTCATTCTCCAGAACAGTGATTTCATCGGCTAATAAAACAGATTAAAAACGACTATATAGTCGCGCTTAGCGCTTAAAGGGTAAATACAATCGTATAACGTGGATTGGTTAGGTCGTAATCTAGGGGAAGTTGAATGAATCCTAATTCTGATTTCGCAGCTGAAAAACAGTTACATGATCTATTTGTGCCTCCTGTTTGCTATGGTAATTGGAGTGATGTGATAGGTAACCAAATGGATGCAAACAGAAATGCCGTTTTTACAGCGACCCCCAGCTGCGCAAGATCAGAAAAGTAGGCCTAATGTTGTTTTATACTTTTCACAACATTTCGTTAATAAATGTTCGGACGGTAAATCCTCAAGTTTCAACATGAAATCCCATACACCGAGTACAATGAAGATTTAAATGATAAGGTATAGATTTGGAAAATCAGTTGGGGTTTGGCAAGGGATTAAAACGGGAAGCTGATCCCGGGTGCGGAGTGGGTCTGTAAGTCCGTGTCAGGAGATCCAGGGACCGGGATACCAGTCAAACATGGAGCGGGTGTCCGTACCGGGTCCTGTCCCCGGCAGGGGGGTGGGAATACGGCAGCTGCTCAGGTCCAAGGAAGAGGGGTCCTCTCCTAGGATCCTGATCGATATCCAGCAAGTACGGACACAATGCCGGGTTATTATGGGACAGCGTCGTAGCATTGGGTCAATGTCACCCAGGTATAATCTTTGAGCCAGCATCCCTTTAACATTGGGCTGATCTGGTTTCAGCCTTGTTCCGAGATCCATTATGATAGCAGACCATGTTTCAAATGTGGTTCGATGTCGAACTTGGTCCTACATCAAACCATATTTGGTAAAGCATTTCCTGTTGGTTGACATCACTTCCTCTTCCGGGTTCTCCGCAGCCTCGTTCTAGGTACAGTAAATTACATTTATTTAGCTCTGTTGCAAAATACGAATTGCTAAGATTGATCAAAAGATATCATTTAGTGCAATTTCGTGAATAAATTTTAGTTTAATCACGTAAGATCAGTTTTAGTCACGCCTATAGTCAAATGTATACTATTTCTCTATTTTTTCCCCATGAAAAGTATGGAGCAAAGTGTCTGTTGTGAAATCCTAAACATTTGGCTCAAAAATGGCATGCTACCCCTTTGGAATAACAGTTGAACGACGGGCGAAGATTAGCTAAAGATTATGGTTCTATATCTTAGAAGTCAATCTTCATCGTTTAGTTTGTGGACGAGGAAGTCATTTCACTATCAACTCCAGGTTAATCAGTCAACGGGGTTATTTGCCAAACTTTAAACTGCGTTAGCTCAATATCTTCGACTGTGGCTAAACATTATTAGCAAACGTTGCTGCGATGTTAGCAAATGTGGCACCTACTAATTGATTTACCAATGCAAATATTAACTTTGTAAAAGTAGGGCCTTATTCTAAAACAATATGATGTCAAACCCAGAAAACACCAGACGTGTCACTGGCCAGCAAACACGATACGTTGACCAAATGTTGGTTTAATGTTGGCCCACCGTCTACGACATCGGACAACATTGAACCAACATTGGGTCAACAAGTCGTGTTTGCTGGGCGATGCTTATTTATCTCTTTAACGGCCAAATAACTTCATTGGAATTTTCACTCAGCAGTGAGTGAAAATTATTCAGATTTAACAAAGTGGAGGTCAGCGATTTTAAAATGCTGTTGATTGTTTTCACGTTTTATCTTTAGCATGTTCTGAAACAGGTATTTAATGTGGTTAAAGGGTGTCTCAGAGGTATGCTGTGGTAATGTTTCTATTTGCCTTTGCCGCATTCGTCGCAGGTTTGCCACTCTCATCTTTCCTACAGCAAGGCTTGGCTTCTCGAGGCCGCCTTAATTGCGTCCTGCGGCCTCGAGAAGCCAAGCCTGGGGAAGTTGCTGAAGGTAAGATGGCCACTCCTGTAAATACCATCATAACACATTATTTTCCTTATCGAGGTTGATACACCCATATTATGACATAATTACGTCCACTTGAATTTAGAAGGTGAGAAACTGTCATTTTGTAAAGTAGCAGTTTAGCACTTTCTAACTACAAGGGACGAATTTTAGGCAAGTGATTTCGTAAAAAATCACCGAGGCAGATACAATTATTCCAGGAAAGATGTTGTCATTTGTGTGTAATTTAGATGTCCATATTAACCTGGCTGTGAAAGCAGCATGTGACTGACCCAGACGTCCCGCCAGCCGGAAGGGAATCATTTCTCAGAACTGACCTTGGCTGGATTATTTATTGGCAGAGAAGATAACGTACTGTCATCTGACCCTCTAAATCCCTCATGAATTCAATGATCCATCTTTCTTTCCCGTGCTCGCTCTACTCCTGGTCCCTGTTTATAATTTCACAACAGAACAGAACAGAATAGAACAGAACAGAATAGAACAGAACAGAAGAGAACAGAACAGAACAGAACAGAACAGAACAGAACAGAACAGAACAGAACAGAACAGAACAGAACAGAACAGAACACAACAGAACAGAACAGAACAGAACAGAACAGAACAGAACAGAACAGAACAGAACAGAACAGAACAGAACAGAACAGAACATAACGAACAAGAACAGAACAGAACAGAGCAGAACAGAACAGAACGAAACGGAACGGAACGGAACGGAACGGAACGGAACGGAACAGAACAGAACAGAACAGAACAGAACAGAACAGAACAGAACAGAACTGAACTGAACTGAACTGAACTGAACAGAACTGAACAGAGCAGAGCAGAGCAGAGCAGAGCAGAGCAGAGCAGAGCAGAGCAGAGCAGAGCAGAGCAGAGCAGAGCAGAGCAGAGCAGAACAGAGCAGAGCAGAACAGAACAGAACAGAACAGAACAGAACAGAACAGAACAGAACAGAACAGAACAGAACAGAGCAGAACAGAACAGAACAGAGCAGAGCAGAGCAGAGCAGAGCAGAGCAGAGCAGAGCAGAGCAGAGCAGAGCAGAGCAGAGCAGAGCAGAACAGAACAGAACAGAACAGAACAGAACAGAACAGAACAGAACAGAACAGAACAGAACAGAACAGAACAGTACAGGACAGGACAGGACAGAACAGGACAGGACAGGACAGGACAGGATGGGACAGGACATGACAGGACAGGACAGGACAGGACAGGATAGGACAGGAGAGGACAGGATGGGACAGGACAGGACATGACAGGACAGAACAGAACAGGACGGGACAGGACAGGACAAGACAGGACAGGACAGGACCGGACAGGACAGGACAGGACAGGACAGGACAGAACCGAGAGTAGAGCAGCGCAGCGCAGCGCAGCGCAGCGCATTAGGCCTAATAGAGCAGAACAGAGCAGAACAGAACAGAGCAGTGCCGGCTGGAACAGCACAAAGCAGCGCAGAACAGAGCAGAGCAGTGCAGAGCAGAGCAGAGCAGAGCAGAGCAGAGCAGAATAAATTAAAAGAGCAGAGCGAAACATAATGAGAGCAGAGCAAAACAATTGGGAAGAGATTCCGCTATTAAAATTCATCATTCTCATCTGTTTTTCTTTCTGGTGTCACGTATGTTATGTACATCACGTATATAATTAATATTATATATAGGTATATAAACTGCTCAGCATGCTATTCCATAATGCAGGTCAAGTCAAGTCAGGTTCCGTGTCTGTTTAGTTCAATGACTAAACGCTAAACATTATTTTAAAACTATTTGAAGAAGTAAAAAAAATGTGATCATTAGTTTGCTGTCTTTTGTCTCAGAGTTGTGTGCGCCGTAACCATCGTAACCCAAGGTTGGTTTGTTGTTAGGTCACCGTACGTGACGGTGGCCCAACAGTGAACCGACCTTGGTTGAACACTCAAATCACCCTGGCAGATTGAACACCGACTTCAAACCGTGGTGTTTAACTCTTACACCCCTTAGCACGGCTATGATCGCTTTTAATCTGTTTCATTAACAGGTTGAATACAGTTGTTATAAATAAAATGAGTGTTTGTACAATCATCAAGATTTGCAAATCTTCGGTATCAAATTAAGCATAATTATATGAGTAATTTTCAGCCACTAGAAGTTGTGAGTCGCTACCGTGAACCACAACTTCAAGTGGCTGAAAATGATTTTGTCAAATCAAAAAAATTTCCAAAAATCCGAGAAAAGCTCGTAAATGGTTGGGTGGGTCAATCCCCAACCCCAACTAGGGTCTGGCCAATCCGAGTTCTTTCGGATTTTTATGTTTTTTTAACTTGACAAGACCCCTTAGGGTTAAGATCCAGAATCATGTGTTTGCGTGAGTCTGTCACATGATTTCCATCGTGCGATTCTTCACACCGTGTTGTGACTTTGTTCGTTATTATTATTATTATTCTATGGTGCGCCCACCCCACCCCAAAGACCGAGTCACCTCGAAACCCTTTGAGAAGCAGGGATACATAGAATAGTTATACAAGGCATACAATGTAAAATGGTGCACATAACACGCTCGGTTAGATTTTGCGAGGGTTCACATAGTCAGAATTTCTGAATCCTAATTTTTTTATTGATTTGGGCTAAAAATAATTGTGATAGCGATTTAAACAAAAGTAAACAAATCAGTACAAAAGGTTAACCATGGTGGTTGAACGACACGGGCTGCCCACGCATTGGCCAGCTTCGAACTCGCGACCTCGCAGTCCGGAAGTGTAAATGTGACTGCCACCCAGGTGAAGTCGTGTCCACCTGGCGAGTGCCCGTGTCATCTGGTTTACGGGTAATAGGTAATTACTGTACCGTGCAATTTGGTGGACGCGGACCGCCTGTTTGTCTTGGGTGTTTCTGAGGTGTAAAACTGACTAATACTGACGCGCAAAGCCAAAAGGCAGTATCTGCTTACAAGTAAGCAGATACTGCCTTTTTTCTTTGCAGAGCAGAATAGTCATTTCCAGGTGATCGTCTTTATTCTAACCTTTTCGTCGTTAAGCACGACTATGGTGGTTAATCTGTTTTGTTAGCAGGTTAAATGTAATGAAATCGGGGTATAAACATCAAGATTTTCAAGTGTTGGGTCTCCAATGAAACAAAGATGAGGATTTTTCCCCCACTTGAAGTAGTGTATCGCGATAGCGAGACACAACTTCAAGTGAGTGAAAAAGTAAATCGGGTAACTTAGTGGGTGAGCGATTAAGCCTTCTATTATCCGGTCCTTGGTAGGCCCTTATATATGTCTCATATATATTATACGTTTTCATACCAGATTTAACCTTGTTTGCCCAAGCTCGTAAAAATGCGAATCCCCGGTAGCCGCCCAAAATCGCTACATTAAAAATCAGTTTATTTTACCTTGAAATGACCTTCATATGCCATTGTTGTCACCTTGCCACTAAGCCATATTAAAGCCATGAGGGTTATAGTTTTGTGCCAAGTTTTATTATGCTGCGTCCACTGGTTGCTTATGAGGGTCTATTTGAAATACTACATCACGATTTAGAAAAAGTAAACTTGGGTTCGAGGAATACGTTTCTGTGGGTTATTTGGACAAAGTAGAGTTAAACCGAGTGAATTTTCTATTTCAAACGAAAGTTTGTAGATAATCAGCTAATCAAGTAATTCAATTTAGTAGTCTAATTTTCACAGAGAGAATTAGTTTACTTTATTTGTAACTGCGAAATGTGTTAACAGTTCGAGCTAGAAATAAATTAAAACTGTCAACTGACAACAGCTTGGCATTGCTAAGGTGTATTTATTGTTTGTAATTATTTGTGCTTGAAATCATTACCACATTTCACCATGATATTTTCATCATGTAGGCCTACCAAGTTTTGGTTTTGTCGTTCTCTTTGCCTTCGGCATGACATGGGTTACCCTTTGCCGTTTCATTAATAGCCCTTAAAGCCCTGAATTAATTTGTAAAAAAACATCGCAACCAAATGTGTTTTTTTTTCAAAATCTTTTTTTTCAAAATCTGACGTCAGATTCTCGTCTACAGACGTCAGATTCTGTCGAGTTAAGTCGATCCCCGCGCTGTAAGGGTTAAATGACAACATGTATTATTTGCATATCTTGGTGTTTGCACACACATTTCGTAACAGATTTAATCGGCTAATAAAACAGATTAAAAACAAATGCAGTCAGGCCCAGCGGTAGTATTAATTAATGAGTGATTTTCAGCATAGTAATCTATTATTGTCAGAGTCAACACGTTGACTGAGGATATTTTAATTATTCTTTTATTATTAATTTATTTATTGTAGTTGATTTAAAAACCTCTGCATTATGGGCACGTACTAAGTACTCGTGCCCTCGAAAGAAAACGCACTCGTCAAACCACATCTGAACCGAGTATTGTCTTGTTGTGAGCAAGCACCAAAACAACTCATTCGATCACATCAGATCAAAGGAAACTGATCAATTTTTTCGGCACTGGAAGTTTATTTCACTTAAACGGACTGGGTGCCAATCAGGTTACGAGCAATGACGCGACGAGGTCCTTGATAAATTGGGTATGTCAGAAGAAAATGACTAATATATAATTTTAAACTTTTAATATACGTCTGGATGTATTTTTTATTTTGAAAAGATGGTTGTGAGTTTATTTGGGACCGAAAGTGTGTTTTTTGTGACACGCGATGTCGTGAATTGCTGAACACCCCCCCCCCCCTGATGTGGCTACCTCTCAGAAAACGAAGCCCAAATGTTTAATCAATGTTGGCCCAGCGTCTACGACGATGACCCAAAATTGGGTAAACATTTGGACAATGGCTTACATTTGCAGGGCCAGCTACATGGAGTGTGCCGTGATTATTCTGGTCTATGGTGATTTGTGTGGTTGGGATACCCAGCGAACACAAGGTGCTAGGGACAGAATCATTCACTTTCCTTTAATTGTCTACAATTTGAGAAGCTTGGCAGCTATGCAAAACAACGCATACTATTTAATATAACTATGATGGCATTATCAAACTAACAAAGATAATTTTTTTAAAATTCAAGATGGCCACCAAAATGGCCGAAAATTTAAAAATGCCTTTGTTTTGACACAGTTTGATCATAATTTGTAATCATTACTGTCCAAGTTATACGAGGCATAATTTTAAAGAAAACATAAGATGTTGCTGCCTCCTTGAAGTAAATACCACTATTCACAGCAATATCGTCCCTTGAGAACCAGACAGTCCTATCTGCCACCAAGTGGCAGATAGGACAGTCTGGTTCCAAGGTAGCCGCCACATAACACGGACATACAATTTCATATTCCTGTTATTCTTCATATCGCCGGAATGTGTGGAAAGTAAGGCAGCCTCCAGTAAACATTTACATACGCATATCGTCACCAACACGCAAAGACTGAAAAATTTGTCGAATTTCCTTTGCCAACATACATGTAAGCTATCATATGGCCGGGAATGTGCCGAGTGGACAGGACCCTGATGACCCTGCCCATAGCCGATATATCGGGCACTGGCGCAATGTCGGCTAAATGCTGGGCCAGCGCGTATAGCATGCAGGTCAATATTACTGCAACTATATCCCTATGTGTTATATGTTG
This sequence comes from Flabesymbios commensalis, assembly GCA_964017125.1. Lineage (NCBI taxonomy): Eukaryota > Metazoa > Annelida > Polychaeta > Terebellida > Flabelligeridae > Flabesymbios > Flabesymbios commensalis. The sequence continues at coordinate 39,887,061 of OZ024912.1, read as the reverse complement.
GATTGTAGTAGTAGTTTAAACAGTACTTAAAGTATTTCTCTCGAAAGAATGTTCACAACAAAACCTGTACGAAAGACAAGCAAAAATATAAGACACTACCTGCAATTTCTGCATTTTAAAAGACCAACTGATTTGTTTTGTTGGTCTGTTTGCACTTAAGCTTATGGACTTTTAGTTTTTATATTTATTGGCGAATCCAATTCAATGCAGCACAGAGCATTGACCTGGTTACATTGCCAATGATTGTGTTGTACATCTGTGTTCTGCAAAGCCAAAAAGCAGTATCTGCTTACTTTGCAAGTAAGCATATACTCCTTTTTTTGGCTTTGCAAGCACAAAACATTTGTATAACATTTATACAAGGTCGGCCCAACGTCTCCGACGCTGGGCCGACGTTGTATAAATGTTATACAAATATTTTGTGTTTGCTGGGCGACACGTGGTTTATAAATAGCCATGTTGATTTTGGACACCTCGTGGCTTACCTATTTCTGAGAAAGAGTAGCTGGACGTTGGAGATGTCACGTGCACAGAGGGCGTGCCCATGGTGCCCTACAAAGCCAAAACGCCATATCTTCTTACTTGCACAGTAAGCAGATGGTGCCTTTCGGCTGTGTACGGCAGTGTACTGCCAGGTGCTGTGTAGAAAGGTATTTCTATTTTATTTTGTATACAAGACGCCTATTGCAATGCAGCTTCATGTCACAAAAAATAGTCGTTTTTAATATGTTTTACTAGCAGATTAAATCATTGTTTTTTTGAATGAAATGAGTGTTTAATTCTTCCTTTATCAATTTCGCATTTATGCGAAAACTACTTTCCTTTTTTTAAATTCGCATTCATGCGAAATCCACATGTAATGTGCACAAACATTAATTGCAATGGAGATATTTCATTACATGCGTGGTTGAAACCGCCAACCGGAATGGCCAGTGACGTGGACGCAATGTTCCCTTGCATTTTCAATTTGTGCGATGTGCGCATGCGCATAGCTATATACCTCAGGGGTCCTCCTTAAAGTTGATTTCTGGGAGTAGTTTTATCAGGGGGAAGGCGGTAAAGGAAGACTTAAACTTCAAGATTTGCAAATTTTTGATCTCAAATGAAACAAATATGAGTAATTTTCACCCACTTGAAGTTGAGGTCGCGGTAGCGGGACACAACTTCAAGTGGAGGAAAATTTAAATTATTTAATTTAGCGGGTGTAGGGTTAGCAGATCTCGGGTTCTATTCGCTCAAAAATGCAAAAAAAAAATATTTATAAATTGATTGCATATCAAAGAAAGAGAACAGGAGTCTCTGTCATTGCTGCAGTCTCTCAACTTCGTAAGTTTGGTTACGATTCCAGTGACATGTTACTAACATAATAAATGGCTATCTCGACCAATCTGAGGCCTACGATATGTCGTAATTGTGCAAGAATAGGGGCCCAGGCTGTGTAGGAGAATTAATCTCCCGCAAAACACAAGACATTCACCCAACGATGGGTTATTGTTGAGCGAGCAACGTAAACGGTGGCCCAACAGTGACCAATCATTGGGTCAATGGCTAATTATGTGTACGTGGTCATGATGCGAACGTGATCTGTTTTAAATGATAAAGACATTCGAAAAGTACGTGATTGCACATAATAACATGACATACATGTATCAGATAAGATATTATGAGAAGATATCAAATTATCCTGTTTTATTGAACCACCCGTGTAGCATCGCTAAAGGGCTATTTTAACCCTTACAGCGCGGGGGTCGACTTAAATTTAGACGTCAGAATCTGACGCCAGATTCTGACGTCTAAAGTCGATCACCGCACTGTAAGATTTAAAATATGTATGATGGCCATTGACCCATCACATAGGTATTCAAAGGAACCGGAAGGAGAAACACATTTGTTATGATTTCAAATAAAAAACAATTTTTGTCTCCATGGTTTATACAAAAAATATGCTAATCACATTTATGCCCAGTAAACACAAACTATTTTTTGCATAACAATCATACAAAGTTGGCCAGCGTCGAAGACGTTGGGCAGACATTGTATAAATGTTATACAAATGTTTTTGCGTTTGCAGTGTGGTCGCTTGCAGCCTTTTTAATTATCCCTCAAACAAGAAAAAAAAAACAAGAAAAGAGAGAAGTGAGAAATAAATTCCCCAGATTGACAAAATGAAATGAAATAAAATGAATGGGGTTTTAGGCCATTTGTATACATGTAGGCTAAACTGGGTCACTCCAGATTGACATACGCTTTGACTCGGAAAAAACTGTAGGCTTGAATCTGATAATATTCGCGAGAAGGACAAATTCGCAAATTCAGGAATTTCGCGAAAATTAATATTAAAATAGCTCTACTAAAGAAAAATGGAAGTAGGCCTACGCGAATTCTAAACTTTGTGAAAAGGCACAAAATCAAAAATTCGTGAAAATTTGAACACGCGAAAATCACCAGATCTACAGTATTCAACGTGAGCAGTTTAATTTTGCTTAATGTGATGATCTACACATAAAGTTGTAACATTTAAATATCAATTTAAATTGACAAATTATATTTTAGGCCTACATTCACCCCGGGGGACAAAGGGTGGCAGTTATAACTGATATTCCAGGACCTGCTGCCAACTAGTTATCATGCAGGTGTCATCTCTGGCAATTCATCATACACTGAATCAGGTCGCTGTCACATTTACAGATCTTTTGTGGCCTAATACCAATTTCATTCTTCTTCTCAAAAACGCTTGTCTCAGTTGAGAATACGAGCTATTGCGAGCAAACGCGAGGCATTGGATCTATCTCGGTTCAATGTTGGATCAGCGTCGCAGACGGTGGTCCAACACTGATCCAATGGCAGGTATTGGCTGGCATACTACATCAGATAATTTAAACCTGATGTTTATCAACTACATATTTTTTATACTTCTAGCTTCGCGCGGAAACATCGCCGAATTCCGACACGCATGCAATCGAGTTAAAAACGAAGAATTTCCGTTTCCAATGGAATGGAATGCAGAGAATGGTTTCATAACATCCTGTTATGAACTTGCTCCCACTATATGCTCAGGCTACCTTAGAAAAGAACACTTCGGTTTCAAAACGTCCAAGAATTTCAACCATGGATGTCGTTATTGGCACACGACACATATAGGTGTGAATGAGGGGACATTGCAGATCCCTGGACGAGTGGTGGGGGGCCCAGCAAACACAAAACATTTGTGTAACATTAGTACAATGTCGGACCAGCGTCGAAGACGCTGGGCCGACGTTGTACAAATGCTACACAAATGTTTTGTGTTTGCTGGGTGGTGGCTGGTCAAACAGACAAGCTGGCATTGTCGCGGCACGAGAGTGCACGCCCCGCCATTTTTAAAGCGGAATCCGATCCGGACTGGAGTCATGTTTTACGTGCTGCTCAACTTTCATAGGGATCGTCTCCAAGTCGAGGCAGGCGGGACGACATCGTGCGATGCCGGCCCGCCGTTGAGACGGTGTCCCGCAGTAGTTTGGTCTGGTATTCCAGGTGGTGTAACCGTGAATTCCTGAAGAACCCGATCTGCGTCAACGACAAATTACAGTCCTGCATAATCAAACAGCAGGACCATATATTGTTTTCAAGCAACCAGTTGCTGCTGTTTGCCTTTGCCTTGCAGAATAGACCCTTTGATCGTCAAGTCATTCAATTGGAATTTTCACTCACTTGAAGCTGCGTCTCGCTGACGCGATCCACAACTCTAAGTGAGTGAAAATTATTCAAAGCTGACAAAATTGAGGTTGACTATTTTCAAATATTGCTGATTGATGTCACGTTTTATCTTTAACATGCTTAAATATGCTAATAATAAAAAAAAAACTAATAAAATCGGGACCGGCGGTCAAAGGGTTAAATCACATTTCAGAAAAATAACTTTATATCACAGATGTTATACTCGCTTTCGTCGGATTGTTTTGTTTAAAAATGACGATCTAGTGTTCTAAAAACCAGCAATTATTATTGATTTGCAATTTTTAGAAATTTAACTGCGACTACAATTATTTTTAGAGACGGTAGTTATGTCATCAACTTGAAGGATATAATCATATCTTCTTTGGAGTTATTGGCAGTATATCATAATGGGAAAAAAGATATTATATCGAGATGTACTAAGATTTGACAACGTAGATTGTGTGATCACGTTAACCCTTTCAGCGCGGGGATCAACTTTAGACGTCAGAATCTGACGTTTATAGACGTCAGATTTTGACGTCTTAAGTTGCTAACCGTGGCCCGTACCGAAAGAATGTTGAAAAATAATAATGGTCGTAAACCAACAACATGGGTATTCAAATAAAGCAGAAAGAGCTAACTATACATAAGACATTTATGATGATTTCAAATTGAAAAAACCCTTCGGTCTCCCTACGGTTTATACTGTTGACAATGTCGGTTAGAAAACTTAATTGTAGCACCTATACATGCATGTGAATTGGTCAAGCATTATAGCCCGAGCTCCACTTTGCACTGACATGTCCCGTGTACAAAATTTCGAGGACTTTAATCAAGTTTGTAATAATAATATACAAGTGTCGGACAAGATAAAATGTAATGCTAAATTGTAAATTGACAAAACGCTTGCCATGGTATATGATCACAAAATATTGAATTAACAAAATTTCGCGATGGCTGTTCACGACCCCGCTGCGGACAACATGGAGCATGCATCTATGCTAATAATGGAAAATCGAGTATTCTAAAAGCTCCCAATTACAATATAATAAATGAGCACTTCCCTAACGTGATATCGTGGCCAGAAGTTGTATCAATATTGGGTGAGCATCGGAAATGCTGGCCCAAACTTGAGATAGCGTTGATTCAGGGCTATGCCTTAACTGAGATTATTTCATGAATTATATTGAAGATGAGGTATTGTATAGCATTACAGAATAAACGGTGCAGCACTTGCTTGTTTTTTTGTAGCAACATTGACCCTTACAGCGCGGGGATCGACTTCAGACATCAGAATCTGACGTCTGTAGATGTCACATTCTGACGTCTAAAGTCGATCCCCGTGGTGAATAAACATACTTGTAATGGCCGTAGACCCATAATATGGTTGTTTAAATAAAGCAGAAGGAGCTAACTAAGACATTTATGACGATTTCAGATCGGAAAAACCCCGTTGGTCTCCATGGTTTTTGCATCGCTTTAAGGGTTAAAGGGTGAACATTTGGTATATGCTGGGAGGGTGGGGTAACATAGCTCCTGAGAGTAAAGTGTGCCCTGTATGTGCCAGTGCCAACTATGTTTGTATGACTGTGTGCAAACATCATAGCCGTCAATATATTTGCTTCCACGGCGACGATTTCCTCCAAAGTGAAATCTCCCGGAACGCCACCAAAGAAGGTATGTCTAAAGTGGGCCGTATAGCATTTTTGCTTCCACAAAACAAATAACAAATCCCAATGCCATGCTCCTCCAATAGCCACCAATAAGTTTGACCTGCATCATGGCCAGCATTTACACCCTGCTGACAGGGCGTAAATTGTCATTCGCGCCCTATGATTTGAACCCTGCCAGTGAAATCTAAGTGTATGTGGTGTGGTGGGTGCCAGTTTCAATAAAATACACGATTTCTTAAAATATGATGTGATAATACTGCTAATATATTGCGCTGGGTCGGACAATGTATGTCTGATTTGAATCCAACGAGGTATGGGCTTCAAATCGTCCAAGCTGGTCGACAAATTAACACCTATCCCCTATTATTACTAATCGGTGCTAATAGCATGCGATTGCTCGGCCAATGCATACACAGGGGGCCTAGCTAACCTCCTTGTATGATTTGATTGCTATGGGGCAGAGCTAAAATCATCCAAGTTGAGCAATAAATTAAAACTTCCAAAAACAAACAGTTGCTATTTTAGCAGTAGTAGTAATCGTTTAATTATCTTTATGATAATATTATAAAGACGTGGGCGAGATATCACAGTGTAAATGGCGATGTCGACAACGTTATAAGTCATAAATTACCTCCAGGAGGAGTGCCACTGAAAACATACACTCTCCTGAATGCGAATGCTTTAACTTGTTCAAATTCCTCTCATTTCCTTGAATGGTGATGTTCTAGCATCAGGTTTTTGAAGAGATCTCCTCTGAGACCCGCCTGTGTGGACAGATGTGCTGAGCCAGTGCAGGTTCACCTGGATACTTTGTAAAATGACACGCTCATCCCCCGCTGAGCATTATGGGTGAACTTAGAGGTGGCGACGCGGGAGGCCATCTGGTGGAGAGAAGGGAGTATGTGTCAACAGAGAGGACAGGCGAGTCAAATGGTGGGGGATCTACACCGCATGTATGGCCCAGCTTGCTACCAATGGTTGGCGAGTGTCCGATAGGAGATCATCCACACGACATCTATTATCATTATCCACTCTATATTACATCACTGCAATCTGTTCATTACCATGCTGTGTAACGTCTGAGTATTGTTCATCAGTGTTCATAAGCCAAACTCAGCCATAGGAATGTCCACATGTGAATCAACTACACACACAAATGATGGCATGACTCTTACAATAGGTGACTGTGGAGCTTAAAACATCATTTTCGTGCATTCTTCTTTGATACATAATGCTTATAGACTTTTGTAAATTTAATGTGATAAAGGCTTATACATGTATTATTGTGACAAATTCATAACAGCCATACCAAAAATCAAAACACGACATGCTCCATATAAATGGTACATAAAAATTATTACTGGATACCGGCTGAATTGTGCCCCAATGATTTGTAATTACTATTTTCTTGATCAAAGAGGGTAAAATTTAAACACAGCTTAACTCTTTCAGCGCGGGGACCGTCTTTAGACGTCAAAATCTGACGTCTGTAGACGATCTCCGCACAGAAAAAATTAAAATATTTTTATTGGTCACAGACCCATAACATAGGTATGCAAATGAATCGGAAAGAGCTAACTAAACTATTTACGATGATACCAAATTGAAAAAACCTTTGGTCTCCAAGGTTCTTACAAAAATATTTCAGCGTTATAAGGGTTAAATACAAATGTCTTGCTTTTTTTGTTCAACTTCACTGAGAAACCAGGGGAAAATAACTGATCATGAGAAACCCCTGGGTTGTTGCTAGTGCCAGCAATGTCAACACACTATGCAAAGATGAAAGGTTTCCTTCTGAGTCAACTATTTAGAGCTATTTCGTCGACAGTCCAATTTCTTCTGAATATTTATATCCATTGATGAGTGAACATATCTCAAATGCTTATGCATGTGCATCCTCAAAATGAAACGGAACTGAAATATAGTTTTCTTGGGAGGGAGAGATTTCTGGCTATGTAATATGCTCGCTTTCTGGAATAGCCTCTTGATAAACTTTGACTTGTGGTCAGGGAGTGAGAAGGCTTGTGGGTCTCAGAGAGTTAATCATACACAGAGAAGCTGCTGTCATCAGGGTCAGTCACGGAGAGCGTCATCGTCAGCAAACAGCAAGAAGCATGTACTGTCCTTCAAAGACAAACAGCAGTAACTGCTTACTTGAAAAGTAAGCAGTTACCGCTGTTTACCTTAGCAGGAGAGTATACGTATATGGTGCTGCGGTGGACCTTCCTGTCAATGTGCAGGCTGTACCCCGATGAAGAAAGATCGGGCTTCCTAAAACACAGGGAATAATCAAGATACCTGACGACTTCAAGCAATAATGAAGAAAGATCCGGCTCCCTAAAACACAGGGGATAATCAAGACACCACCGACTTCAAGCAATAAACGTATTGCTGGTTCAGGCTTGGAATCAGTGGGACCATGACAGACGTTATACGTTTTGACGTTGGCAGGTAAAAGCGGATGTAAGAGATGCCTAGCTGCATACTTGTACTCACGGAGCTAAGAATGAATTGTATGGATGTATGATCGAGTTACGCTTAATGTACACTTTGCTGGAAACGCAAACACTTGCTTTCAAAAGTCGACCTATAAAGAGAGCTAGTTATTCAATTAAGTAAGGGTGTGGCTATAGAGAGATTTCGGACACCATCGAATGCATACCGCCCTTGTTGAATACAGTATTTAAACAGTCGACAAGCTAGAAGTCAAACTATTTATCTTTCGGAGGTATTTCTACGGACTTGTTTGTGTTAGCCATCACAAAACCGTCAGAAACATGGGCGGTTATGGAAGTTGTCAACCAGGAGCATGCCTGCTTCACGTGTCGTTATAATGCTTAAATGATTACTCGACAAAACGGCAATTTTGCTATTGGAGATAAGTCTAAAAACAATCACTGTCATCGATATAAGAGTGGATATGTAAATCATTTAGGCGCGAGACGAAGATTTGGTACACATTTTTTCTGAAGACACGGCAACACATGAACGCAAATAAAGGTGGAGCAGATGGTTTAGCAAAATTTATAGCATAAAGGAATCAACCCAGTAAACGAAAAAAAATTTGTACAAAAGTCGGCCCAATGTCGTCGACATTGGTCGAACATTGTACAAATGTTTTGTCTTCGCTGCGAAGTCTTGTCATCAGTGAAACATAGCTGCTGATTACGCAGTAGTCCCTTAAGTCTCATCAACCAAATGAAAGAACACAGGAGTATATCAGCAATGGAATATGAAATATGAGGAGGTGTAATATATTGCATTCAGTGGAACAAGAAAGACAACACGCTAATGTGGGTCATAAGTGATACATCAACCATAAGTGTTTGCACCACCATGTTCTGTGAATTCAAAACTTGAAAGCTCAAGCGGAATACTACTTGTCGACAAAAAGCAGCTTGCTGCCTGTGAAACATCACCACATTAGCTCCCGCGGAAAACATGGAACATTTCGCTGAGAATCGTGTGAATCATACAGTGATGCAAATATCAACAAACTTATCCATAAATATACAAAATATACTGGTGCCAGATAAACATGATGCCCACTGGAAGGGAAACGACTCGCAGCATATTGTTGTAAGATAAATACAACAATGATTAAGATATTTATGTAAAAATAGCAATACTTGAAAAGTAAGGCATATTTCTGTTAGAGAAGGATTATGGATCACAGCATATTGTTTTACTGAAAATACAAACTAACGCTCAAACATATTGCTGCAAGACATTTCAGTATAATGTATTGACCCGCAGCGTATTTGCTGTAAGTGGAACATAACGTATCGCATATTGTTTTAAGTAAAGTCTACAACATAATGATAAACAAGATATTGCTGCAAGACATTTTAGTAAAATGCATGACCCACTGCGTATTGCTGTAAGTGAACCATATCGATTCGCAGCACATTGTTAAAAAACATGAACATAAATTATAATACCGCAAATAATAGTTTTGAAAGTGATCTATTTAACAAATCTACATGATACAGTCCTCTATCCTATGGCGACTGCAGAGCAGGTTTGTTGTTAAGGAAACATGAAACATAAGGACACACAACATATTATAGTTGTCGGTAGAAAACACCATTAGGACGCATAACATGTTGTCAGTGAAGCATGAAACATAATGACCCACAGCTAATATAAAACATACAGACGCACAACATATTGTTGTCAGTGAATATAAAACATACGGACGCACAACAAATTGTTGACAGCTAATATAAAACATACAGACGCCCAACATATTGTTGCCAGCTAATATAAAGCATACAGACGCACAACATATGATTGTCAGTGAATATAACACATAAGGACACACAATATATTGTTGTCAGTGAATATAAAACATAAGGACGCACAACATATTGTTGTCAGTGAACATAAAACAAGGACGCACAACATATTGTTGTCAGTGAATATAAACCATAAGGACGCACAACAAATTGTTGTCAGTGAATATAAACCATAAGGACGCACAACATATTGTTGTCAGTGAATATAAACCATAAGGACGCACAACATATTGTTGTCAGTGAATATAAACCATAAGGACGCACAACATATTGTTGTCAGTGAATATGAACCATAAGGACGCACAACATATTGTTAATAGTGAACATAAAATTCATAGACGCATAGCACATTGCTATCAGTGAAGCATAAAACATATAAGGACAAAACAACATATTGTTGTCAGTTAATATACAACATACAGACGCTTAACAAAAATTGTTGTCAGTGAATATAAAACATAAGGACGCACAACATACTGTTGTCAGTGAATATAAAACATACGGACGCACACAAATTGTTATCAGTGAACATTAAACAAATTGACGACATATGAACAGTGAATAAATTATATAACATATGGACACACAGATATTGTTGTCAATTAATTTAAAATATACGGACGCACAACATAATTGTTGTACTTATCGTGAAACATACATCTTATAAACATACAACACTTTGCTGTGATGATAGATACAGCATGCAGAACATTGTTGTAGGACATTGCTGTTATCTTTAACGCAACGCAATATAAAGGTATATCAATAAACAGAGCCTCGCGAAATTATATAATAAGATGAAAACGCGCATAGGTACGCAAGAAAAAAACACTCTAAAATGACGTAACTTGGCTGACATTTTTGACAGAGTACTCGTTCAAGTACCCATCTTGATAAGAGGCAGGCAGCCAGCAGCTACCCTGGACCAGGAAGCGGGTCCTACGGTTGTTTAGCAGGACCCCCAGATGTCAAAGTAGATGACAGATGACTGAGGGGACGTGGCGAGGGGGTCCGGCTCTTTCATCCCCCTTTATCGGGCTCCCGCACAACCAGATGGCACCACCGGCTTGTCAATAGCTCGTCCTGTACGTGATTGCAGGTGCTACCAGATTGCTTCTAGGAACGTCTCAATTATCTCTTCAAGTTTGGACTGTCGTGACTATATGCATAGAGCGGACGGCGCAGTTTAATTGTGGGACATGCTGGAGTTGTGGCTGGTTCGCGCTCAGTGGATCCGACGGCTGACTCCGCCCGCTATACCATACATGGATGCCCTCTGGTGGCTCAGGTAAGAATCACATCTAACCAAACACTGAAATTTCAGAATGTTTTCATCAACTATGAGCTGCCTCATAGTGAATGAAAAATCTGCAAAGCCAAAAGGCAGTAGCTGCTTACTTGTAAAGTAAGCAGCTACTGCCTTTCTGCTTTGCACTGCAGTGTAGATAGTGGACTCTCCTGTCGAATTAGTTTATTCAAGTCATCTCAAGATTTTATGACATGCACGTGATAATTATTCGTCAACAGTAGAAAATAATGTATACATAGACCTACTACTGTTATGCTACTATCACATCTTTATGGTATTTTCAAATAGCAGCGTTGACAAAATCAGTTAATCTAACTAAATTCAGCCAACTTCACGTTGCTGGTCCAGGTGTCTTAACGAAGCGAATGGGGAAACACCGAGTGGTTTGCAATAGCGGTGCTCCACTGATATGCGCTTGCAAAACATTGTATCTACTGGCAGTATCTTCTAAAATTGCCCCAATCTTGAGAAAGTATTTAATAACTCAATAACGGCCCACGTATTGGCCAGTGTGTAATTCGTCGCTAGGAGTGCGTCATCATTCGCTACTCGTTCATGGAATATTCGCGGAACGTGCTGGATCAGCGCTATTTGCTTACATGTGCGCGAGTGTACGGAGCTTGTCCTGACCTACTTAACTGAGTCTCTAAGTCCGATCCGAGTCCGATTAATATTGGCGGTCAGTTAATAACTACACACTAAACCACGCTTTCGTCAAAAGGAATCGGCGGAAAAACGTCACAACATTGCTGCTCTAAAAGCTCCCACACACCCGAGGACACCCTGATTGCTTAAAGGTGGTGTCGCACGGAGCCGAAATTTGCGCGAGTTAGTGCGACTGCTTTGCGAACGAAGAATCGCGAAATCGCAAACTTTTTCACGACAAAAACGTCGTCAAATAGGCTGTAAACTGTCGCCAAGTAGTTTCGAGACATCATTCTCAAGATATTCTCACGAATATGATCAAATTTAGGGCGAAAATTCGCCACATTGTGCATAACATTTATGAGAATGTCGCAGGAATGTTTTCAGAGCGTCGCAGTAATATCGTGCGACTAAAGAGTAATCTCAAGACTGTCTTGCGTCTTTCGTCAGTCCCACACATTTGAGATCAAGTTGCAACTATATTGCGACTACTTCGAGACATTTTGGCGACTGCTGGGCAGAACCAATAAACTCCAATTAGAATGCATTGCAATCATTTCAGAGATTGATGCCCTTGGAAATAAATGTATAAACAAACATGGAGTAAATTGAAAAGATGCTGCTGCTGTAGAAGAAAAATGTTATCACCTTGCAGCTGCTGCTGTTTTCATACACAAACAAGATAATTAAATCAAGAGAGAGAAGACACAAAAAAGATAAAACAAAACAGTTGCTGGGTGCATCAATGGATTAAGGACAGGCCTCGTTATGGCTGGTTTGAAAAATCGATGGATGATACAAAGAGGTACAATAACTTCGTAGGGATGGATTATGAGATGTTCGAAGAGATGATGGACAGACTGACTCCTATGAACCAGAAGCAAGACACCAACATGAGGAGAGCTCCTATGTGTCATTGGGATATGGATTCAAAGTAGCTCCAGTACTATATGCGGCTTAGTGCCAGAAGTATGGCGCGCAATATATGATGAATATTACCAAGAATTAATCAAGTGCCCTGCATGCCCGGAAGGATGAAAACAAGTGGTGCAAGGTTTTGCTGATAAATGGAATTTCCAAAATTGTGTAGGCGCCGTTTTATCGCAAGCATGTTAAGATCCAGGCATCTCGCAGCAGTGGTATAGCTTATACTATAACTACAAAGGGACATTCTCAATAGTGGTAATGGCTGTAGTTGATTAAAATTACAAGTTGATGTATATAGACGTTGAAGTTTATGGAAGCTATTCTGACCCTGGTGTGTTTAAAGGGACTGGCCTATACAAAGCACTTGAACAAGACAAAGCCAATCTTCACGTCCTCAGCCACTACCCAATAGTCAGTAGCCTGCTCATTATCACCTAGTTGCAGATGATGTATTTGCTATGAAAACCTGGTTGATGAAACCATATTCACACAGAAAATTGATTCACACACAAAAACGATGAGAATCTTAAGCAGCTACAGGCTGTCCAGATGCCGAAATTCTGTTGAAAATACCTTTGTTATTTTATCACAGCGCTTTAGATGTTTGCTGGGAACCATGCACCTCAGAACTGAAAATGCAGTGAAGTGTGTCTTGGCCTGTTGCTGTCTAAAATCTATTGGCGGAGAGAAAGTCGGAAACGATATAATAATAGTAAGAAACTTCGATAGCGCCTAAATCCTCGGTAATCTGAGCTCAGAGGCGCGCCAAACATATTTGTAATCCGACTCATAGTTCCAAAAACCGTTTGCATTTGTCATCTGGGTCAATACAGGAGACTAGATATTGAAGATCCTGTACATCATGATGTGATTGAGGGTGACTGGCACCAAGAAGAACAGGCTTTGTTGCCCATGAGTAACCTTTGTAGAAATATTGCTAGAAATCTAAGGATCAGAGGAATTTCCTGATGGACTATTGCATTGTTGTTGGAATAGTTCCTTGGCAAGACAGACAGATATATCCTCAATATCCGAAGAAAAGAAAAAGGTGCCAGATGAAAGCAATAAAGGTGCCACCTTTTTAGATGATGATTACTAGAAAGACTGTAAATTAAACTCATTTTGTCTTCTTTTACAGTGCCTAAAGCAGACACAAAATGAATAAAAAACTTTATTATCCTTGACAAATTCTTGAAACAATCATTTGCCCATTTTAAGCAGACCTTGTCGGAGGCGGGCTGCTTACTGTATTCCACATGGTCCGCCCACGCCGCCTCCGCCGCCGCAGTTATTTGCTGTCTCGGGATAGTCTTGAGATAGTCTTCATATAGTTCCACGAATGTCTCAAGAATTGTTTTCATTAAAACTGTCCCAAGGCTATCGTAATACTGCCGTGAAAAGTTTATGAATGAGTTGCAAGATATTCGCAAGATATTCTCGCGAACCTAGTGAAGGAATCACAATTTTTTTATATTTTTTTAATAGCAGTTGCGAGATGTTCATGAATCAGCTTCGCGACAGTTTTGCGAGCGCCGCGAATGTGGGCAACTGTTGTGCGACATTTTGGATAATTTTTTACAGACATGTCGCAAAATTGTCGTGAGTGAAAAAACGGCTTCGTGAGATACTAAGACTCCACTATAATCCTAAACAATCGGTGCGGTGTGGCCACTCCCAGGACTACCATTTCTTCGATTTTTGTCGCATCGGAAGCCTTCGTCAAGACTAAACATGTTCTGAACATGTTTTAGTCGTGGCCTGTCTTAGCTGTCGTGCCTGTCTTATCCGTCGTAAACAGTCGTTGCAGTGTGGTATGTCCTGCGACGCGATCGTAATGTCTCAATATTACCTTTATGGGGCATACACGGTCACCACTAGGATCGCTGCTATAGCTTACGACGCCAAGTCGGTGATATAACAATCTTTCTGGTGTGACATGTTGATGTCGTAGAACCAGCTTGTCTGCATTAATTATTTTCTGAAACCTGCCACGACGGTCACGTTTTAAGCAATCGAAGGGAATCTTTGCCGTGTGTGGGAGCCTTCAGATTGAACCATCGTCCAGGACGGTGGTCCACCATTATTAGGCCAAGAAAGGCTAAACGTCTGGCGTTATCTGTCGAGGTGTGTGATTGGATCGTCGCGATTCAAAAAACTGGTTCTCAAATCATTCGCTAGATGGAGCGTGTCTGTATCAGTGTATAACTACATGTGTGGCAGCGGTTGACGGGTGGTGGTAACACCAAGAACAGGGGCAGCGCTCCATTGTTCACGGGTAAGTTTAGGCGATTCTATTGAACGTTTCCACATAAAGTATTGATCCCACACCGTTTATATACTTATCTTTTCATAACTGTGCCCGTGGGAGTTCTGGTGATCACAGGTTCTCAATGTCAACAAATTACTGGGTTGAAAACCCCCCTCCCAGGAAAATGGAGCAGTCACCAATGCTGCTTCAACGTTGGGCCAGCGTCGCAGACGATGGCCCAACGTTGAAGCAGCATTGGGTAAATGTGACGAATTTGTTGGGCTTTCAACAACGAGGTGTCTGGCTGCCATCTGTCGTGGGCCAGCTTCAAGAACACAATGGCCCAGTCGTGGCTTACTGCTGGGCCGGCGTTGTAAGTGTTGGCCCACTGTTGTACAGGGGATGGAGTATCGTATTTTCCGGGGTGTTTGACTGTCTGTTAGTCACTCGTCAAACTGGATTACGTTCGAACCTCTCAGAAGTTTACTTCCTATAATTTATATATGGTCATTGTTATAAGATTGACCATGCATGGGTATGTTAAATCTTTCAAAATGATAGATATGCATTACAAACCAGTGTGGTCAAAATAATATTTATAGTCAGTTATCTCTCATAAATATGAGATAACCGACTGAAGATCAAATATTTCAACAAATTGTACAGACTTCAAAATTTTGCATCCCCTGCAATGTATAGATAGGGGACCTAGTGGTCGGGGATTCAACCAGCTATCGACTCATGGCATTGAAAAGTCTAATTTGTGTTGGTTAACTGATTGAACAATTTTTTGTTAAAATGGCCATCGTTAAAACTGCCTGCCTGGAAATTCGGGGCTCGCGGGTTCGTCCCCGCTCTCAAAGAAAAAAAGTTTATTCCCCGCTCACTCGTAACGATTCAATATTGTGGGGAGCCTCAGTGACCGCCATGGCTAGAATTTCGAATCCTGTGTCTGGAAGGCTTGTGTCATCTGATTCATCTCACTATCCTCAGGAGGTTCTCCTGGCCCAGTTTAACCTAGTAATAGGCCTATATGTGCACAAAGGTGGCCTAAATCCCCATTCATTCATTCCTTCATTTATTCATTCATTCATTCATTCATTCATTCATTCATTCATTCATTCATTCATTCATTCATTCATTCATTCGGGCATTCTCATTGAAAAAAAACTAGTTAATTTTTGTAGCTTAAGGGGTCTTGTTAAAAATCCGAGAAAAACTCGTATGTGGGTGGGTGGGTCAAGCCCCAACTCGGATTTTTATGTGTGTTTTCATGTGTTTTTTGTGTGTTTTTTTTGTACATGTTTCAGTAGGGGGATGGGTGGGTGTTTTCTCGGTGTTTTCTCGGATTTTTGGATTTTGTTTAACTTGACAATACCCCCTAAATAATGTAAAACTCACATATTGTTATTAAGTACTTTTTCGCACATCAAATAAGGACATTGGCTGAGGGCTCACAATGTAACCTAGTTTAGAACTATACGTTACACGCACCCTCACCTTCACGATGTAAAATGACAAGTGGTCGTGAAAAGCCAAGGTGGTGACTGCTCACTTGAATAGTAAGCAGTTACTGCCTTTTGACTTCCCAGATCACGAGAGTCAGCACTCGTCCGTGCTATCCCACGCCGTGACACCTGGTGGGCAAAGATGGTATCACTGATAATCTGTTCGCTCGCCTCCCTTGGGGAACCCTGTCAGCCTTGTTGTGGCATATACATTATTTTTGTCTAATTTCCATTCGCATCAGGGTGTGAATCGCTACCGCGATCCACACCCCGATGCGAATGGAAATTACAAAAATAACAATAATAAATCAGGCATTTTAAACGAAATAACGAAATAAATTATACCCTCGATGTGCGAGTACCCACGGTGAAATTTGAAGGTATCACCATCTGAGAGGTTAAAACCCCACGGCCGGGTCGTGTTACCAATGGTTACCGTGCCCCTCCTCCCTCGTGCCCCGGGGTCGCGCTGTGTGGCCCACACTGCTGATTGTTATGTAAGCGGGCGGGTGGCGGGGCAGGCTAACCGGGGGCGGTGATGCCAAATTACAGGGCACGGCGGCCGCGGGGGTCGGAGCTCAATCGACGGCGGCACACCCCCGGGCCATGGGCTGACTGGAGACCGGTGTGCAGGCAGAGCGAAACATGTCCCCACCGTGTCAGCTAATTGCTTAAACGGAGGCCAATTTGGGGCCTCTTAGTTATTCATCGGCCACTTGTCTGACAATGGGCTGAGGTGAGCGATCGGCAGATGAAGTTTTTGCTTTATTGCCTCGGTAAGCCGACTGACAGGCGGTTTTAGTGAGGTAATTGGTGCGCGGCGCGCCGCCATTGTGCGCACCGCGCCGCGCCTGGTGTGAACACGGCTGCATGGTGCAGGATGCTCTCTTGTTAGTCTTGTAGTGACCTCACAGTGTGCTACTACCTTAAAAACTACTACTCTACTATTATACTATATTATACTATATTTGCTGGGCTTTCTACAGCGAGGTGTCTGGCTGCCATCTGTCGTGGGCCAGCTTTAAGAACACATTGGCCCAGTCATGGCTTACTGTTGGGCCGGCGTTGTAAGTGTTGGCCTATTCTTGTACAACGGAACATTAGCCTGATTATACATTATAGTGTGGAATAAATTCGTAACAATAGTTTCCCAAGAATCCTAGTTCGGGAAAGTACTGAACTTCAAGATAGCCGCCAAAATGAAGTTTTGAAGAGCATAACTTGTTTGATACATACATATTTGTATGTGCATGGTCTCATTGATGGCATAAAGTATGCTAATTAGCGTAGATGTGTCAGTATGAATAAAGTGGAGATTCGAAAAAGGCCTATGTTTGTTTTTGTGTAAATGCGTTCAGTGTTATACGTTTATCATAATTTATGACCGATGTATCATAGACCCATATATTCCAATGTAATATTACTGATTACCAAAGAAAATACTTCGATCATACATTTAAAAATTGGTGTGAGAAAAATACTGCCTGTGACAGCCATCTAACGTTTCAACTCTGTTATAAATTTTTGTTTGTATTAGGCGGCCAGTTTGGATTTTATGTATTTTGCAAATGCCACAGATGGTATTCATAGCTACTTTTATTATGTTAGTTTTGCTGGCAATAGTAATAATTGCCAAATTAAAGGTTTACAAAAAAATCAAAAAATGATATATTTATTTCAGTTTTTAACATATCGCTTATTCAAAACTGGATTTTGACGGCCATCTTTAAGTATGGTACTTTCCCGAGCTGGGATTCTTGGGGACTTTTTAATGTGTTTTTCAGGACTGTACTGAAAAAAATCAGCTTGTTACGAATTTATTCCATCTCAAAACCTAATGTACCTAGACTTCATATCCTACGTCGTAGCTGCTACACGTAAGATTATTGTTTTTATGCGTTCGCTAACAGTAATAGTATAGATTTCGTTCACAAGCTTCTGCCAACGAGCGTTCTAGGATTGTAAAATTTATATCCTACGTACTTGTATTCTATTATACAACGCATGCACAATCGTAGTGTGCTCGCTGACCAAAAATACCAAGTGTGCGCTTAAAAGATGCAAAAGCTTTGGCAGTAAAATCGACAAGATTGCGGACTGTAAACACTGGTTGATGCATAGTGTCTTCGCATTGTGAGCATAAACGAATATTTGTGTCCACGTATTTTGCAGTGCAAAGCCAAAGTGCAGTCTCTGCTTACTTTACAAGTGAGCAGATACTGCCGTTCGATTTTGCAGCATTTGGAAATACCATCACCATCGTTCTGCGATGTTTGTTTTTACATTCGCGGACAAATTCGTCCATGACATGCAATAATGATGTTTTTTTTACTTATATCCGGATCTCAGATCGGTTGTACACTTCACTGCACTCGGTGCAGTGAAGTGTACAGCCGATCTGTGATCACAACACGTGAGGTCAAATATCAACCAGGTGACCTGATTGGAATATGAATGGTTCTCCAGAAGTTCCATGTCCTGTTCGGATCCTGTGATTCACAATGCTGGCTCAATGCTGGGCCGATGTAATCGCAGTTGGCTCAACATTGTGCTAGGGCTGGGTGACCCGCCCTCGTTGAGGAAATGAGCAAGGCAGGAAGAGAGAGTGGGGAACTAAAACCTAACAAATACCTCTATGTATTACGTAACTCTCTATAATCAACTCGGAATTTTTTTGCACAAATATATGACATAAATATGAAATGTGACTTGGGCGTAATACTTTTCAGTATATGGTGGATATTTTTGATCCACAAAGCAGCTGTGAGAGATTTTCAGGCTCAAAAATTTAATCGAATCCGGTACTTATAAAAGCTATTCGTAATGTAAATTCTCGAAGTGATCGTTTCCGATTATGTATACATTTTACAAGCAATTTTTTGGAGACGTTTGAGATAAGTTTGAATATAAATTGGTCAGCAAGAAGCTGACGACATGGCATGCTGTCATGTCAGACTCGCAACATCTGCGAGAATAGCCCTTATAAAATGTCTAAATATCTCTCCGACGATGCGTGTGGCTTTGCAATTCAAAGGATTTTTGTCCTTTCTGTTGATCTATTATTGACTTCCATGCACTTTAAATCCACGCAGAGATAAAAATCAGCTGTGTTTTACAGATTATTACGACTGTGGTTTTGCTTCCAGGTCCAGCCACCCACGATCACTGCTCTGCAAAGCCAAAAGGCAGCATCTGCTTACTTGTAAAGTAAGCAGATACTGCCTTTTGGCTTTGCATGAGAGAATAGGCATGCTACGGCATTACACGACGTTGAACTAACGTTACAACTACCCCCTGTGTGTCATTCTGACCACATATTAACCCTTTAAGTCCTCACGATGCATTAAAGCATCATATTACATCCCTGAAAACAGACATAACTTTCCTACAACCAAGGGTTTTAGAACGACAATTTCCATGAAACTGGTTTACCAATACATGGCAATTTTCTTCAAGTCATCTTCATCCACTACAAGTCGAGAATTGCGACAGCAATTCGCGGCTTGTAGTGGATGAAGATGACAATGGTAAATTCAGGCTTGAAAAGGTTAAAGGCAATGTTTAAATGAGATTGGGAGTGCCCTGTGAGACATTATATTGTGGCATGAAATCGTGTAAAAAATATCAAGAATATTATTGAAGGAATTTATAGTAGTTAAATCAAGTTTACGAAACGAAAATAAATAGTGGTCATGACGGAACAGGCCTTTAGAAATGTCCTTCTGACGACTTGTAGATTCGCTTCCACAACCCAGCAGACACAAGGCGTTGAATCAATATTGGTTCAACGTCTACGACGTTGGACTGACGTCAACCAACATTGATTCAACGTCTTGTGTCTGCTGGGAAATTGTATGGCTCGTTTCCATGAGTTGGCTATGACCGGTCGGTCGGTCGGTCGGTCGGTCGGTCGGTCGGTCGGTCGGTCGGTCGGTCGGTCGGTCGGTCGGTCGGTCGGTCGGTCGGTCGGTCGGTCGGTCGGTCGGTCGGTCGGTCGGTCGGTCGGTCGGTCGGTCGGTCGGTCGGTCGGTCGGTCGGCGGTCGGTCGGACGGTCGGTCGGTCGGTCGGTCGGTCGGTCGGTCGGTCGGTCGGTCGGTCGGTCGGTCGGTCGGTCGGTCGGTCGGTCGGTCGGTCGGTCGGTCGGTCGGTCGGTCGGTCGGTCGGTCGGTCGGTCGGTCGGTCGGTCGGTCGGTCGGTCGGTCGGTCGGTCGGTCGGTCGGTCGGCCGGTCGGTCGGTCGGTCGGTCGGTCGGTCGGTCGGTCGGTCGGTCGGTCGGTCGGTCGGTCGGTCGGTCGGTCGGTCGGTCGGTCGGTCGACGTCGGTCGGTCGGTCGGTCGGTCGGTCGGTCGGTCGGTCGGTCGGTCGGTCGGTCGGTCGGTCGGTCGGTCGGTCGGTCGGTCGGTCGGTCGGTCGGTCGGTCGGTCAGTCAGTCAGTCAGTCAGTCAGTCAGTCAGTCAGTCAGTCAGTCAGTCAGTCAGTCAGTCAGTCAGTCAGTCAGTGATTACTCAGACTGAAGTTTTACTTCTCAATAGAGGCGGTGTTACCTTTCACAGACTATTAAAATCAGTGTTGCGCAAAATATTTTTTTTTCCCAGCACATAGCAAACTATTGTTACTGTTGCAATACGATACAATCATAGATACTTCGTCGTATCTTTTTGAAATTGGAGCAAAGTTACATCATGGCTCAAAGTAGACCAAAGTTATCTGGGCAAATTTGCACTCTCCTGTAGGCCATACGTGGGCTGGAGTATGGGTGATTTATGAAACCCTAACACCGCCAGAGTAACATCTGATAATTATTAGGATATAATACCAGTGATATCCTAGCAAACACAAAACATCGACCCAATGTTAGGCAAATTTTGATCCACCGTCTATACGACGCTGGCCCAACATTAGGTCGATGTTTCGTTTTTGCTGGCATTATACTTCCTATTGTATACATAATTCCATATATTGTTAGTTCCCTTATTATGGCGTTCGGGAAACTAACTATAGTCAGATTCACATTAAATTTCTCAAATGGTCTAACCTCTTAAATACTTATAAAAACTTCGCGAAAATGTCAAGGTAGTCACGATATGAATGGAAAAAATTGTGTGTGAAATTTCATAAAAATTGGTTGAGAATTGACTGAGAAATCGGTGAAATTCATTCATTACGGTTAATGGGAATCCAACTGGAGATCTATTTAACAAGTTTCCGTCTCATCTCATGCACTGTTGGTCACCATGATAATAGCACGAGAACGTGGTGGTCTTATTTAATAGAGCACTTCTATAATATGTGAATAGATCAATCTCTGTAACTAGCCGTTTCCAACCGGTCCGGTCAGTATTGATGATGTACGTGGCTTAGGTTATAAAGCCGAATTACTTAATCAGCCAAGTGATGCGCACTTTATAAAGATTCACCAATCCTTGCACTGAGATATTTAAAATGAAATTTCCGAGATGTCATGACATGAAACCCGAGACGTTACACCGATTGCGATTTAATGTTCGACCGCCGTCTACGACGATGGCCCAGCATTAAGCCGACCCTTGGTTAACGCCTCGTGATTTCTGGGATGGGTATCCATGGAATGCGCTGAGGACGCGTGCCGGCGACCCAGTTCGCGTGCGCCTCCCAGCAAACACGATACGTCAACCCAATGTGGTTTCAATGTTGGGCCAGCGTCTTCGACGCTGGCCGAACATTGAAACAACATCGGGTTAACGTCTCGTGTTTGCTGGGCTACCATCTTGTACGGATTGGTCACGACCAGTTATCGCGTACGCCGGTTAACTCACCCCTTCATAAGGGTCATAAGGGTCATCTGGTCTCGTGCCGACTACAGATGACTGTGGTAAAGGTGATGGGGGTGGGAGCCCTAACCGAGAGGTGATGAAGCTGTAAGCGGCCCCGTCACGCCTGACTGATACGACGTGACGGCGGCACTTTGATGTTGATCCCGGTAAGGACTGTCCGGACGTCTGCAGGGGACCCTTGTAGGGCTACAGACAATAATTATAAAGTGCCATGATGTACAATAAATACCAAGGTTTGCGATACTTACCCCTACGACTGAAAACAAAATTGAGTTGATTTCTTAAGATCAAACATAAGAAAACTTGAAATGTAAATGGTTGGCTGAGGTAAAGACATATCAGAGAATATATGTTCTCAGCTATCGGACAGGAATGAGGAACTGAAGACCGCAAAAAATCCCAATCATCCCAGCGACAACAATACGTCGGCCCTTAGTTGGGTCAGTGTTTACTTGTGTCAGGTAGTTTGTCCTACATGGAGCTAATCAATTTGTCGTCCTAATTATGGAGATATCTCCGCGACACCCTGGCCGCGGTGGCTGGTATTTTATTGGTGTCTGTTGTGGCTCGTCCAGTCATTCCACCCACGCGCCTACTCTCGTCTCATTAAACACGTGGTCAACAAGATACATCGAGTAAATGATTTCCGCTGAAAAAGCTAGGGAACTCTATTTTTGTAGCCTCCCCAGCAAACACAAAATATTTGTATGATATTTATACAATGATGGACCAACGTCGAAAACGCTGGGCCGACGTTGTATAAAAGTTATTCAAAAGTTTTGTTTTTGCTGGGTTCATCGTGAGCATCAACTAAGATCACCGGAGATCCTTTGTATTAGCACTTGTGCTACTTAGAAATCACAATAAATATGTTTATACCAACTAAGATTACAGTATACCTTTTGTCCAAACAGATGTGATCTTTGGCTACGTGACACCATATATTATTGCTACATGTAGATGAATCGAAGATGTATCATTTCCCTAAAATATGTTATTATGTGAGATGTTAGATGTTTTATATTGATTAGATAGAGCTGTTCCTGTCATAACATGTCTATGATGACATAGCGCATACCCGTTCAAGGTCTTCGGCCCTGTTACAGGAGTAAAAATCGTTTTAGGCTTTTCAGGTGTCGCACAACCAAAATCATAATAATGAGAACTGGAACAAAATCCACCACATAAACGATGTACACTAACAACTAGCATTTTGCTTTTCAAGAAAACGTTCAAATGAGTCCCGACACAATGATGAGAAATACCACGGTTTGACAAAGCTCAGCTCAGACTGGGGCCTGGTCGTTTTCTCGTGATTATTTGGCGATAATTGGCCGCGTAACCTGAGGCCAGCAGGCTTATCGGGGTTGAGGTCTTTATTTGAAAAGTCGCAAGTTTCCACCGATTCCAAAACCGCACAGACTCACAGCTCAAGTCCCGCTCGAGGGCGATAACCCCCTGAGCTCCAAATCACGGAAAATCTAAAAATCTAAACGCGAGCTCATACTGTCATGCAAACAACAGTGATGCTACTTCCTTGAATATAAGCTGTTACTGCTGTTTAACTTTGCAGCGCATTAACCCTTTAGCCGCCAAGTTATTTAATTGGAATTTTCAACCACTTGAAGTTGTGTCTCGCTGACGCGATCCACAAATTCAAGTGGGTGAAAGTTATTTATATTTGACAAAATGGAGCGCAGCGTTTTTGAAATATTGTTGATTGTTGTCACGTTTTATGTTGAACATGTTCGAAAGCTGGTATTAAATGTGCTAATAGAAAATTTAAAAAGCACGAATATAATCGGGACCGGCGGTTGAAGGGTCAATACTGAGTGGAACCAGATGTAGGATTGAAAAAAATAAAAATGTAAATAATTATAGTAAACAATAGATGGGAAATTCATTTTTACTTGCATATTTTTCAGTTGTACAAATGCCATACATTTAAAATAATATTAAACAGACAAAACTAATTACATGTCTATATAAATTACTTGGCGTTCTAGAAGCGTAATTCATTATTCTGTGGGATTGATCGCTAATAAATGATATTGTTGATCTTAATAACGCTAATTGACTGAAATTGCTTATACATAAGGATTTTTTGCTCCACCCAGAAGTCATGAGACACAAAGGGTTTGCCTCGCGTTTAGGGTATGTTTGCAAGTAACTGTTTAATAGGAGCCTGGGGGTGATGTGTGTTTGTGGGGTGGTCCGAACACTATCCAACTCCTATTATGACACGTATAAAGAGGTATCGCAGCCAACCAGGCTTGAAACCACACCAAAAGAAATGATTGCAAGCATGGTGCTTAACCTTTACAGCGCGGGGGATCGACTTTAGACGTCAGAATCTGACGTCTGTAGACGTCAGATTTTGACGTCTAAAGTCGATCCCCGAATTAAGAGTAAAAATATTTCTAATGCACGTACACGCCAGGTATTCAAATGAAACAGAATGAGCTAACTAAGACCTTTTTGATGATTTCAAATTGAAAAAAATCTTTTGATCCCCATGGTTTATACAAAATTATTTAAGCGCTTTAAGGGTTAACCTTTTCATCGCTAATCACGACCATTATGGTCATTTTATTTGCCGATGGTTACATCACTGTTCTTGGGAGCAAACTGTGTTTAAACATCAACATTTGTAAATGATTCGTTTCAAATTAAGCAAATATTATGAGTAATTTTTTTACCACTTGAAGTTGTGGGTTGCGGCAGCGAGGCGCAACTTCAAGTGGGTGAAAATTTCAGCCGCTTTTAAAATAATGATCACAATAATAATAATATTATTATGTTCCCAGTAACTGTTGTTCCGTGCCGCATACCACTATCAATAGTATGTACAAATAAGTTTGAAGTTGATACACATTTTCTTGCAAATATCAAGTTTAGAGACAACAGGATGCAACTTTTTATTAACATGTTCTTCGTTGTTAATAGAATAATCATAGTATATCTATATTATCTTCATATATCACCTGAATTACGGGCATTCTCTTGGGCATGTGCTAATGCATGCAATAGCAGTCATTTCACCCTAGCTGTTACAGTACGGTGATCGTCAGAATCTGACGTCAATAGACGTCAGATTCTGTCGTCTAAAGTCTATCCTCGTACTGTAAGAGTAAAATATTTATAATGGTGGTAGGTATATAAGTAGGAATTCAAATGAAGCGGAAAGAGCTAAACAACGCATTTATTATGCTTTCAAATTGATAAAAAAAACTTGGTCTCTTGGGTTTATATAAAAATATATCAGCGTTATATAAACAATATAATTAAAAATTTAATACCTGTTGATGCATCTGCCAAGTTTCCAGTTTTTGATTTTAGTGACGAGTGGCTCAGTCCTTAACCCTTTGAGCGCGGGGACCGTCTTTTTGCACGTCCGTAGATGTCCTTAGAGTCTGACGTGTAAAGACATCCCCCATGCTGAAAGATTAAACATATTTATAGTGTCGTAGATCCATAACATAGGTATTCGAATGAATCGGAAAGAGCTGACTAAGACATTTATGAAGATTTCAAAATAATAAAAACCCTTTGGTCTCCAGTTAAAGTGCTAATAACGTCCATGGTCGTTTTCACCCTGTCCATTTGATTTTTAATCAATATAATAATAATATAAATTAAAAAATATTTTAGAGATTAAATTTGTAAGATTGGCATATATTTGGATTGAAATTCCACAGATAAAAGTATTTTTTACTCACTTTCATAGTGAGCCACAACTGCAAGTGGTTAAAAAATTAAATGTTATTATGCAGCGCATTGAGGATTCACTTTGATTCAATGCTAAAACAAGTTTTTTGTGGGCACTCTGTACCCCTTATTAGGGTGTCTCTTCGTGTTGACTTCCTGGTGCTCGGTGCCTGTCTGAGATGAGGGAGTGCCGCGCAGGTCCCACCGGCGGCTTCCGCTCACTACTAGTACAGGTGGACGAGAGGACGGGACGTCTGAGGTGGGGGGGGGGGGGGGGGGTGACAGAGGAGGGTGATGAACCGATGGCGGTACTTATAGTCCAGCCATGCAGGGAATCACTGCCAGAGGCCCCGCCGGTATATACCAATACTCAGAGAGTGAACAGCCTTGTCGAAACACCCTCCTAACTAAATGCCACCAGAAACAACACCGAACAACCCAGGTGTCATCTGACAGGATCAGTAATAAATTAGGATACTCGTGATCCATGGACAGTCGGATACGTCACTGGTGAGCGTTGGATGATCCTGGATGAGCATGCAATAGCATTCTCAGATAGCTTCGAATTTTACTTTATAATCACGATTATGCTATAATGATATAACTTGATGCTGTAACTTGGAATACCCGCACCGCGCTCCTTATTTGGGATTACTCTCACCACCACGTGACCACTTGTGGATGACTTGTTGGCAACTACCGGTCACCTGATCAAGACGGAAATGACGTCATCATCACCCAGATCTCGTAGGTAAGGGAAATTATTAAAATCTTCAGATCGATTTTGCAATGCCATCGATCATTTGTATTTATTTCACCCTTAATTTATCCTGCTAAGTAAATTTTCACCCATGCCACTTGAAGTTGTGTTTCGCTACCGCGACCCACAACTTCAAGTAGCTGAAAATTACTGATATTTAGTCAATTTGGGCACACCTATTTGCAAATGTTGATGATTGAACACTCATCTCATCACCAAAAACTGCAATTCAACCTACTAATAAAACAGATTAAAAACGACTATAGCCGTAAAAAACTTAGCGGTGCACGGCTCAAAGCTGGTGTTCTGCTAGAGTGATTTGGTCGACTAATAAAACAGATAAAAAACGACAATAGTCGCGATCAGCGAGATGAGGGTTCAAATGTATTAAAAAAAACGATTTAAAATAGTAAGTCAAAGCCCCGTGATCTCAGGATTATTATAATTATATATCACTAACTTCGATTATATGTAGTTTAGAACGGGACATTACAGTGTAGGTGTTCAGGTTCTTAGAGACATACACACAATATTTGCATTTTAGGAGAAGGACCCTGTTCTTCAAGAAATGAAATTAAATGAATGGGATTATAGACCACCTTTGTGCATATATAGGCTAAACTGGGCCAGGAACTGATAATGCGTTTTTTAAGCCGTGAAGGTTCATATATTGCTCTACAGAGCCAAAAGAAAGTATCCACTTACATGACTTACTTTTAAAATAAGTAGATACTGCCTTTTGCCTTTAAAACGCGCTATTGAAGTATGCATGGGATATTTATGGATTGGGCCAACGTCCCGTGTTTGTTGGGGAGCTGCAAACCCATGCCTGTGCGTTTGATTCAAATACATGTTATTTATTATTATATAATACATGTTCCCTGTTGGCTTTAACACTGTTCAATTGCACAATTTTGCTCGGGCCTACGTGTCTAATTGGAACGTCTCGTGTTCTGCATTGTTGAGTTCACTTGCTGGCGACGTACCTCAGGCTATACGGGGCTCCACAACCAATCTAATGGAATGATAACATCGCGATCACATAATCATCTCCTCATCTCGCTACTCATGTTATATCACTTCAGGGATGTATGATAACATCCCGCGGAACACGCCTGGGCAATGCCGGGCCAACGTCTGGGAATGATTCGCTTGAGGTTCTCAACGGGATGCTCATTATACTTCTGCGCAATATAGCTTCTGTCGCCAATCGTAAAAATCAACGACCAGGGTAGCCTATAATTAACCGATTCTCAATTTGGGAGATAATGTTCTTGGCTTGTTTGATATATCAATTTATTAATTTTCCACACAATATTATCACTGTTTATCTCAGTGCATGTGTGCTGCTGTAAAAGACAAACGGCATTGCCGTTTAAAGCCAATAGGAATTATCTGCCTTTTGGCTTTACGCGGCAGGGCCCGTAGTCTCGTACAAGTTGCGATATATCGTAGGCTTCGGATTGGTCGAGATGGCCATCTCGACCAATCCGAAGCCCACGATATATCGTAGCTTGTAACTTCTAACGCGAAAACGAACCAAGAGGAATAGCTTGAAGTTATAAGTGTACCCATACATTGTTTGTCATCGAGTGATCATTTCTAATATTTTAGAAAATTATCGCTTTCGATAATTTTGTTTTGCTTGGTAGTGTCGGGTCAACGCATTCAATAGACTATTTACTTCTTGCGATCAATTGCAAACAGTTAAATTTTGTCTTCTGTCCTGCTTCAATAACAGCACAGCAGTTGACACGTGGATCGGCTAGAGACGTTTTAGAATTATTTTTATATACTATCTGTAATAGTTCCTCATCTTGGCATCAAAGTGTCATAATTAGATCGTGCCACATTACAAAGTTACCTTTACAATCTTTTAATATAATATACGTGATGCACATCATGTAGAATCGCTTAGATTTAAACAGCCTTAGCTTGCTATTGATGTCCTATCTTGTCATGTGTATTATGTGAAGATAATAATGATCAAAGCCAAACAGGAACACGCGTCATTCAGAGCACGATGTTCGACACGCATCAAACGACTGTTTTAGCTGTCATTATTTTATCGGAGATCCGTATCTTGAGATATATATTAAATTAACTGGAATAATAACCTATGCTGCAAACGGCACGTTCCATGAAGGCTGCCGCATTAGTGCAGAACGTCAAATCTCAACAGGTTGTGAAGCTGAGTTTAAACCCTTACAGTGCGGGGATCGACTTTAGTCGTCAGAATCTGACGTCTACAGACGTCAGATTCTGACGACTAAAGTCGATCCCCGCACTGTAAGAGTAAACATATTTATAATGGTCGTACACCCATAACACAGGTATTCAAATGAATCAGAAAGAGCTAACTAAGATATTTGGCCGCTTCTAGCTATATCTATGCTATATCTAGCATAGATAATTAGTTATTGAACTTTCAGATAAAGCCGTATCTACAAATCCCTGCTAACCCCTAAACAGATAAGTTATTATAACTTATTTTTTACCAACTTTAACCCTTAAAGCTCTGAATTAATTTGTAAGAAACATCGCAACGAAAGAGGTTTTTTTAATTTGAAATCATCATAAATGTCTTAGTTAACTCTTTCCGATTCATTTGAATACATATGTTATGGGTCTACGACCATTAGACATATTTTTATTTTTACAGTGCGGGGATAGACTTTAGTCGTCAGAATTGAGATTCTGACGATTAAAGTCTATCCTCGCGCTGTTAGTTGCGTCTCGCTACCTGTTGAGTGAGTGAATATTGCTTTACGTAGCTTTCCGCACAATTATGGCCATATTGCAGCAAAAGGAGACCCGAAGTTGGGACTATATGCCCTACTCTTATCGAATAACTTCAAAGGGTTTTATGTTGTACAGAACCATAGACAGCACTGCTCACCCCAAGCACAATTAGGAGCACAATGTATGCACAACTTCGATGACAAACATCCGACCCGGCGTAGATTCCAACCTAGTGCCTCTTGAATTTCGAGCCACAACCGGACCAATTGTGCCATCGGGGCCGGTCTTCTAATATCAAGTCTGAAGACTTATCCTCTCCTATTTTGTAAAGATTGTATACCCTGGTCACTGGACCTGCTCATTAGTGTGCTATTTCAACTCCACGGCAATCATCCAGCCCCACAGCCATTTCAGCGCTTGTAATTTTAATCGTAGGCCTATAGACATTGCCATGTCTGTCTTTACCATGTAATCATTAATTTTACACCTAAGTCAAGTGAAGCATGTGCGGTTAAAGTCTAACAACACAACGTTAAGAGGTGAGAAACATGATATTTCTCTGAAAACCTGAGATTGAACCCGCACCACAGACAGCGGCTATTGCAAAGCGTCGCGATCAAACTATTGTACCACGTCCCATGTACTAGCAATTATTCTACCTCAACTTGTTTCCTACCATCGTGATCCATAACTTACTGATGAAGGAAAATATCACGCAGTCAATACAACAGATAAGGAGTGCGCTCTCCCCGGCAATGTCAGCGCTCCTCAGCCTGGAACCAGGAGATAGCACCACAAGTCAACTTAACTTGTGAAGTGTAGATACATGTAGTCTCCAAAATATCGCTTCGCACGCCCTGTAGTTGGATGCTGTCCTAGAAATTTCTAGGAAACAGGAAACCGTTAATATATAATTCTCCCACATTGAAAGAGTGAAATATGTATAATGGTCGTGACCCATAACGTATAGGTATTCAAATGAAGCGAAAAGTGTCACCTAAGACATTCACGATGATTTCAGATTGAAAAACCACCTTTGGTCTCTTGACTTATATTCAAACATTTCAGCGTTTTATGGTTTAACCCTTTAACCGCCGGTGCCGCATATAGTCGGCTTTTTATTTTTTATTAGCACATTAAGTACCACCTTTTAGACATGCTAAAGATCAATCAGCAATATTTGAAAACAGTTAACCTCCAGTCTGTCAAATCTGTATAATTTTCACTCATTTGAAGTTGTGGATCGCGTCAGCGAGACACAGCTTCAAGTGGGTGAAAATTCAGATTGAATAATTTGGCGGTTAAAGGGTTAAGAGGGAGGTCGAGAAAAACGTGATGTCCAGGAAGAAATGACTCATCGAGATCGATGCAAATAGAGTGAATGCGGTCAGTTTGGAATGGCAACCTCTTAAGTGTTCAATGCAATCTCTAAATTATTATTAACACACCATTAGTATTAGTTCATAGAGGCGAAAGAAATATTTGTTTGATGCAGGAAACAATGATAAAGAGTTGATATCAAACGTAATCGATGTTCCCGCTTGGCGTTTCGATGCAGAACTTCAAATGGATAAAAATTGTAACAAACAAATTAATGCAACAAGATAAATTAGAAGTGAGGGGCTTGGAATCTGTCCTGAACGAAAACTTTTTTGGACAGTAATCACACAGTCGGCTAGACCTGTCCACTCCCGAACGGGACCGCTATGTCACCCGGGATCCAGGCACCAGGTCTGGATCAGTCACAAATGCCGGACCAGCCGTTTTTTTGCGACAAATCCAGTGTCATTTTTATAACATTTGTACAATGTTGGCCCAATGTCGAAACGTTGGGCCGACATTGTACAAATGTCATACAAATGCTCTGTGTTTACTAGGAAACACATCCACGGAAACATGAGTCGTTGATGGAGTGCCGGCGTAATGCTGGAGCAGCGTCGTAGACTGTGGGCCACCACTTAACCAATATTGGCTTGGGGTTTGCTGGTTCAATTTTGTCTTGTGAGCATTGCTTGCATTCGCAGATTGTCGCTCGATGGACATACAATATATTTTTTTAACTTAATCTGTCAAGTTATTTAATTTTAATTTTCTCCCACTTGAAGTTGTGTCTCGCTGACGCGATTCACAACTTCAAGTGAGTGAAAATTATCATATTGTACAAAAAGGAGGTTAATTATTTTCAAATCTTGTTGATTGATGTCACATTTTATCGTTAACATGGTCAAAATCTTGTGTATAATGTGCTAATAAAAAGTGAAAAACCCGAATATATTCGGGACGGCCAGTTAAGGGGTTTACCACTATAACGTATGTGAAAGGATGTATCTTACGATTACAAAATTATGTTACATATTTCTCTATTCGATTTCTTATTATAGCACCGTAGGCCCATTATTTCAAATAATTATCACTAAGCTGATTCCATGAAATTCTACAGTTAGAATCATTGTTGATATATGGTTGTGCACACTTAGGAAGCAAAATGTCTACCAGAACAGGATTTGAACCCAGGTCCTCAATAGTTTGGAAGTCAACCTTACTGCCAACTGAACCGTAATGTAAATAGGGATCAAATGATTCTAGATTGTTTAATCAAAGTTAAATCAAAGTTAACACAACATTCACTTTTTAAACGTTTAACCCTTTAACCGCCGGTCCCGATCACATTCGTTTTTTACATTTTTGATTAGCACATTACATATCAGCTTTTAAACATGTTAAAGATGAAACGTGACACCAATCAGCAAGATTTGAAAACAGTTAACATCCATTTTGTCAAATCAAAATAATTTTCACTCACTTGAAGTTGTGGATCGCGTCAGCGAGACACAACTTCAAGTGGGTGAAAATTCTACTTGAATAATTTGGCGGTTAAAGAGCTAAGCGCTATTGAGCACGACTATAAGCAGCAGATTCAATGACTGTTACTTGGGAAGAACATGTGTGTTTAATCATTGTCAATTTTGGGTGTCAAATTAAACAAACAGGAGTAATTTGTACCGACTTGAAGTTGTGTCTCGCCACCGCGACCCACAACTTGAATTTAAATAATTTAAGTAGAATAGCGGGTGAGGGATTAAGTGAATGTCCTACGCAGTTGACTTGTAATACTATCTTATAGCAGAATTAAATTAAAATTAAAGAGACCCCTTGGGATGAGACATTTTCAATGTTGTCAATTTTGAAAAATTAATTTATATGAAGCTATATAGCCTACTGATCTTAACTGAAAATACGAAAAAGTCAAAAAACAATTTTAAAGCACTGAAAATGAGTGAAATAGTTGTATTTCCATGTCGTATATTGCCATGTAAACAAAACAAGTCAGCAATATTCAGCACTTCAGATCACATATTCACACGTATCAGACGGTAAGATCAAACAAGTCGCCGCTAATTGGTGTCTCATAGTCAGGACACGGGAGGACACACCTGCAGCACTGATTGTCTACCCAACGCTGGGCCGATGCCATCAGCATGTGGCCCAATGCTGTGAAAACATTCAATCGTCTTTCAGGTATACAAATAGTTTGTTTGGATTACTTCTGGTTTCATAGAAATGTTGATTAAAAATATTTGTAAAAATATGAAAATTCTGAAAAAAATAAAAACATGATCCGTGGGATACACTACTTCAGTACGGAACTAAAAACGAAAATTGATGTCATCCCAAGGGGCTGCTTTAAATTTGTGTTTTATTTGGGACTTGCATCTGTATATTTATTCAATCTCAGATAATTTTCAATCCATTTCGGAGAATACAGCCCAAATGCGTTGGCGGGGTGGTATTTTTGTCACTACAATTATGAGAGACTAAATATAGCAAATTGTCAAACTCGACACCAACCATAATGACCGGCATAAGTGGTCAAGTAGCTTTGATTGCTCCTAGAGACCGCTTTTCTTAGATCTTGTGGCTATTGATTGCATTATTTTAGTACGTGGATACGTCATTGTGACCAGAAATAGGCTGAACATCTAGGCCGCCGATTAGTAGTCAATATATCCGATAACATGATTTGCAAGGCAGATTGACATTCTTTGTTTAATTATAGTTTAAAAATAACTAGAAACAATATTAACACAATTTTATTGTTCAATTTTCCTACAAATTTAAACGGTTCAAATGTAGGTTATCTTATTTAAAAAAAATATTATTCATATTTAATGTGAGAACAACCATTTGTAAATATTGATGGTTAAGCACCCATTTCATTCCCAATAACTGCGATTTAACCCTTTCAAGCCTGAATTTATCATTTGCATCAACCTCCCCTACAAGCCGCGAATTCTCGAATGGATGAAGATGACTTTAAATAGGTGGCGAGTGAAAAAACATATCTTGTTATTAATAAAAGATTTCCATGCAAATGCTCGTTCTAAAAACCCCGAGTGTAAGAGATTCTTCAGAGATGCAAAATGATGTTTTGATGTATCGTGAGGGTTTAAAGGGTCCAGCTGCGGGTCGCGGACACAAGTTGACGAATCTGAGGCTGTTATTTTGTGAAGAGGATAGACATTAATTGGCTGAAAATCTACTTTAGATTGTTAGCTCTCTCCATCTTTTAACACAAACAATATGATGCAACTCGTGTTCTATACCGGGGCAGCATTCTCGTACAAGTTACGCTATATCGGAGGCTTCGGATTGGTAGAGATGGCCACCTCGACCAATACGAAGCCTACGATAATTTATGTGATGTAAGATCTAAGCGTACATGAGCTATTGAGAGATACACATACACATACACATACACAGATCTCACTTACACAGATTGGTTGTGAACTGCAAATAATTATTACATACACACTCTCCTTGTTGATTTGTTATTACTTTAAATTAATAACAAAATCAACAACTATTGTTGTTGATTTGGTTAATAAAATAACCAAGTAAAAAAACTAGTCTATACAATGAATAAACAAATATTGTGATCACAAATGTAGCATTTTAAACCAATGTTTTACTATTTTACTTTATTTAGGATTGCTCTGCTTTGTCTATTGCTATGACCTATATCATAGGTCTGCTTACGCTTCATGATACCAATAAAATAATTATAATAATATTAGTCTAATTTTACTAACTTTCCTAACTTTCCTAACATTTTTAGGCCACCGTCTCCGACGGTGGCCCAACATTGAACCACCATAGAATACACCGTGAGAGAAGCCAGAACGTGTGGTGGCTGAAAATTAAATTTGATCGGCTCAATAATAAACGTAACTGGTCTCTGAGAGGGAGGGAGGTACCGCAATGGTTGGAGCGTGGCGCTTCGCAATAGCATCTTCTTCTATCCAGTTGTGAGCTATCGGCAGACTAGTGATCTGACTTGTGGCAGGATGTGCGATAGCCGCTCTCTGTCGTACCGGGTCAATCCCCTCTTTGATGCAGGTATTCAGATAAATATGATTAGTTTGCCCTTTCAACATTTCACTAATGTTGTAAATGTAAATGAATAGTTGTTAGGTCAGAAATGGTAATGTGTACGGTAAACTGCTAGGCCGAAATGATCGCAGTGCCGTAATTACTATGTTCCCTGGGGAACTAAAATGGCAAATGAATGAACAAGTCCAATGTCGAGGGGTAAAGTTGGTTGCTAATTCTTCAGACTTGATGGCAGGCAATAAACTTTACCTTGAGCTTTTTAATTCCAAATCCAGCAAGAGATATTAACTTTCCGTCGTTTTGATGCTGGTCTACTACCGTCTTTGACGCTGTACCAACATCAAACCAACACAAGCTCAACGTCTCATTTTCATAAGGTGTCTTCCACTCAAAGTGGGTTACAGTAAGGTAGGTCCCTGTGATTATGTCAATGTATAGGGCCTATAGAAATAAAATCGTTCAATTTTACACCGATATTTCCCGGTGAGCACATCTTCCTCCGCAAGGCTGGCTACTCCTGACGGCCTCGCTGTGTGAAGGCTTGCTGCCGGGAAGATGGGTGCGCACCGCAAAAACTTTGCAAACTACAGCGACTTTGGGTACGCCGCATTTTCAAAAAAGATTGTTTGTGCGCAGTTTATTTTACTTCCGCATCATTCTGGGTTCCTGGAAGTAGTCATTGATCCAGAATTCTGTCACTGGGCCGGATCCCGGAAGCAGAAAGTTAGGGAGGTAGATGATCCCTCTGTGCAGCTGGTGGACCTGCGTCTCAAACTGACGTTGATACAATGCCGGGCCAGCGTCAAAGACGCTAGCCCGACACTGTACCAACGTCAGCGTCTCGTTTTTGCGACTGATGGCAGAACGCGGAAGATGGGTGAGGGATACCAGTGGACGGGGGACCTTGGTTGGACCGCGGATCCCGGGCCGTCCAGGCGGGATGAAGGCACGGATCCATCCCCGGAGTGTGATCCCTCAAGGGATGCCAATCCCCCTGAGACAAGGGGCCCTCGGGTGGACGGGTACGGACGGCGGGGAAGGGTCTTATCAGCCGGCCCAGGCCAGTGGCCCAACCCTGCAACCAGACGGAGGGCCATGGCAAGGCATTCACATACAGCGCCCATCGTCTGTCTGTACTAGTATACTGGACTATACCGGACAGCGACCAGCTCATCCCTCAAAATCCTAACGAGCATGATCATTACCCCTGTAAGCCCTGGAACACAGAATAATTCTCCAAGGCTACCCGTTTTGCACAAGGATTTGAAAATATATTCTATAGAATGGAACCTATTATTAAAACCACAGAAAGTGACCTATCACTTCAATTAAAACAAAAATATGTTCCTAAATATTTCATTTCATGCACATTTCACATTTTAAATTTAATTTAAGTCTACGATCGCTTTAGCAGAACTCTAATCTAAATAATTATGCTCACATCGTGTTTTCTTTTATGGTACCCTATACTACAATTGCATGATTATGACGATGACAAAGTATTTATTATTATTTAAATTAAAAAAAAATAATTAGCGTAGTGAAAAATGCAATATAGGAGCCTTTACTTCCAGCGTTTCGAGGCCTTTTTCAACCCTCTCAAGTCTGAATTTACCATTGTCATCTTCATCCACTACAAGCCGCGAATTGCTGTCGCGATTCTCGACTCATAGTGGATGAAGATGACTTGATGTGTTTTAAAAAAACTAAGAAAATTGCCATGAATTGGTCAACCACTTTCATGGAAAATTCATTCTAACACCCTTATTAAGGATGTTTTCAAGGATGTTTCAATGCATCGTGAGGGCTTAAAGTGTTAATTAAGGCGCTCACCTTCACACCTCATTACCGTCGTTACGATGTTGTCAACTCATTATTGTCGTTACGATGCTCACATCTCATTATGTGATGACGAGCTACAGCCGCGTTGTAGACGTGGCAGGACGCGGGGAAAGATCGGAACTGCGTCGGACGCGGAAGAAAGTATTGAACTTCTCAAAACTTTAGCGCGCGGACAAACACGGACGGCACACGTGGTAAGGACGTGCAACACACGTGAAACACACGTGATAATCCGTATTCCGGTAGTGATTATTAACTCTTAGTGAGACGTGGTAAGACGTGGTAAGACGCCAAGGTTTAGCGGTCTGTCACGGTCAAAACACGGTTATCGGACGTGTATTACGCGTTGGTATCACGGGGAATAGCGTGTGTTTAGCTGCTTATCACTGACAAATGCATTTTCCGCGTACATAGCCCTACCTAAGCACGTTTCAAACAAGTTCAAAATACGATTGATCACTGCCTAATCACTTCTGTATCACTTCTGATTTGCGGTATGTAAAAAACCGTATTTTTTATTGTATGAATGGATTGAGTGAATCATTGTGAGTGAATGAATTGAATGAATGAAAGAATAAATGAATAAATGAATAAATGAATAAATGAATAAATGAATAAATGAATAAATGAATAAATGAATAAATGAATAAATGAATAAATGAATAAATGAATAAATAAATGAATGAATGAATGAATGAATGAATGAATAAATGAATGAATGAATGAATGAATGAATGAATGAATGAATGAATGAATGAATAAATTGAATGAAGGAATGAATGGATGGATGGATGGATGGATGAGTAAATGAATGAATGAATGAATGAATAAATGAATGAAAGAATGAATGAATGAATGAATGAATGAATGAATGAATGAATGAATGAATGAATGACGTACAAAGCACGGCCAAAGCACAAAATTGACCAATAATTACCACGTACCACCACGTCCAACAGATTTTATAACTTTTTGGCCGTGATTAAGCCGTCAAGTGCTGTCTGACCACGGTCTTTTTCCTTCCGTCATCACGACGGTACGACGGTGCGCATTATACTTGATATCAAGGGGCGGGTATTTTGGTTTGGGGAGGGGAATCCTACAATGAATGAATGAATGAATGAATGAATGAATGAATGAATGAATGAATGAATGAATGAATGAATGAATGAATGAATGAATGAATGAATGAATGAATGAATGAATGAATGAATGAATGAATGAATGACGTACAAAGCACGGCCAAAGCACAAAATTGACCAATAATTACCACGTACCACCACGTCCAACAGATTTTATAACTTTTTGGCCGTGATTAAGCCGTCAAGTGCTGTCTGACCACGGTCTTTTTCCTTCCGTCATCACGACGGTACGACGGTGCGCATTATACTTGATATCAAGGGGCGGGTATTTTGGTTTGGGGAGGGGAATCCTACAATTCCTCGCCATGAAAGCCACCCTGAAAATACACACAATCATTAGTGTCGATGCTACTAAGAGTATAACATAATATCCTCACATTATAATGCTGTATTCTTAAATTACAATTTTAAATACTGATATTACAATGCCGTATCATTACATAAGTATATGCTTAGTTTATGTTTTATGGTCAATAGTAAGAGTTAGAGGGATAGCATTATGCGGACATGTCAATTTTGAAAAAAAATTGTAAAGATCAGTAGGTTATATGCCTACTGATCTTAGCTGAAAATACAATTTATTTTTATTTTTTAAAGCACTGAAAACGACTGAACTAGCTTCATTTCCAGGTCGTTTATTGCCATGTGAGCAAAACTGTCTGCACTATGCAATACTTTATACCACAAATACCAATCTTAGACGGTGGGATCAAAGTCTACTGCAGGGCACATAAAAGACACCGAGGTTAATTGATGTCTGAAAGTGAGGGCATCGGGGATTCGCCTACAACACCGATTGTCTGCCCAACGCTGGGCCGACGGCAGCAACATGTGGCCCAATGCTATGCTAACATTCGATCATTCCCTAGGTGTACAAATAGTTTGTTTGTGTCATCTCTGGATTCTTTGAAATGTTGATAAAAATATGTTTTTTTTTAATCTGGATATTTAAAAAATTAATTCATGATCTGCGGAATACACTGCTTCACACAAAACAAATTACCAAGATTGCTGTCATCCCACGGAGTCCGTTTAAGCCTATATTATAGATATACATTTATTTCTTATTAGGGTTTATGCACTTGCTCAATTGTACAATAATATATTTGGGTGTTGCGCAGGTTCACAAGCTATTACAATTATTTACGATTGATCCCTCATTTTTTGAAAACACTAAAAAATACTGAACTAGTTTCATTTTCAGGTCGTATATTGCCATGTCAATAAAACTGGCTGCACTATACAACACTTTATATCACAAATACTAGTCTTAGACGGTGGGATCAAAGCAACTTCAAAGTGTTCTTTCTCCATACCTCTTTCAATTTTGGCTCATTTATATGGCCATATGATGTAAACATGTCCATACACTAGAACTACAAAAGTTTGTTAATTTTTTCTGCTGCGCATTTACCAGTTAGGCTAGATATAGAGACAAAATTCCTGATTTCTTATTTTAGATAACCATGTCAAAAATAAGAAATACGAGAATTTCGTCTCTATATCTAGCCTAACTGGTAAATGCGCAGCACAAAAATTAAAAAAACGTTTGCAGTTCTAGTCTATGGACATGTTTGCATTATATGGTCATATTAAAGGTATATTATCGCGTAAAATGTTTGGATTTAATATTACACCTGAGGCTATAGCATGTATAGTGGGACCTATCATAATGTTGGGAGCTAGAAGAACACTAAATTTACAATGTTACTACCTAAAAAATAGATAACCATGAATAATAATTTGAATAATTCCATTGAGAAAATAGTTTATCTGAAAGTCTAGCTGACTTTCTGACTTTGATAATTGATTTTTTCATCTGTCTTAAATTTCTATTATTTTTATATATTATATACTCCAATACAGCATCATTCACCATGAAATTGTAAAAGTATTTTTTTGAGCATATTCTAAATCAGTACCGCTCACAATAAATAATTCTGTCCTGTGCATAGGCCTGACGATAATAGGTGTATTTACAAAAAAATCAGTCAACTAGGATGTTCAAAAATAAAACGGGTGGCGTCATTATATTATGAAAGATCTTAAACACACTTTTTAAAATCATATTGTATAAATTTCAGGTGATGGGAGTGTTTTATCTAGCTCCCAATATTATGACATTATATCTTCAAGTGAAATATTGAATTCAATTTTTTTACGCGAATGTATAGGTTTAAGAAGCCAAAATACAATCACCGATTCTTTGATGATTTTAGCCTGGGTATGGGCCTTTAAGTGCAATGCAGTTAATTGTGACATGTACACAGCACATGGCCAATCGGACACAATTCTTGAATAATTGTTTAAATATATATCCGATGAGATATGGTGACCTCGCCCGGGGTCAAGGGTGGTGACCACCACCTCAACTGGCTATAATATATATATTTGAAGTTATTAACTCATTGCTTGTTTTATTCTTAGAAAGCTCACTGCACTACCTGTCATTTATCAAAATGATAGCAACTTTGTTAAAGTCAGATATGCTGGAAATAGGGTGGCCCAAGTTAAACTCATTTTGGAAGTGAAATCTGCCACCAGGATATTGCTATACTATACCAAAGAAAAGTGAATATTATATTTTTATAAAGAGTGAGAATTTTCATCATCAAAATTAATGAGCTCACAGACTTGCTAATATTGGCCTACATTATCACGAAAGAATAAGTAAGATAACTAAATAGTTTACCAGCCATATAGAACATGTGTTTGACCCTTAGAGGTTTCAGCCAAGCATTTCCGTCCTAACTTTTCTGTGTCCTGGTGTGCTTGATACACACGGAACGGACTGGTAACTGTACTAAATGAGAATGATTTTAGACATTCGTGTGTTGGTTCTACTTTATAATTATGAGGGACACTAATTGAACTGTAAATCAAGTTTATGAAAAAGTTTCGCAAACAGTCTTTATTTTTGATCTGATGCAGCATGTAGACGGAGCATAACACTTAATTAAAAGTAGACACCAGACATAAACAATTACCAGCGAGTGCCGCATTTTATTATGATTATCTATAACCGCATGCGTGTTTGAAGTTGCACGTCTAGAATCAGTTAACGACTCCGGTGATTTTCTTTAATGTTTAACGACCTGTCCTGACGGCTTACCGCATATTTAATTAGACTCGTCTGCCGAGAAAATGAGAGACAGGCGTACGTTAGTTCAAAATAATGAACAGGCGTTAGAATAACGTACTGATGTGAGAAAACGAATTGAAGACGATCCTAGCTATAAACAGGACGCGTTGAACCAATGTTGGGCTAGTGCTAGATCAGCGTCACAGACAATGGACCAACATTAACCCAGTATTGGCTCAACGTATCGTGTTTTCTGTGATAGCCAATGTACTTCATGCTAACAGCTAATAACATTGTGTGCTAAGTGATCGAGTCGACACCGATGAGCTACCGCCGTATTCTGTATATATGTATCAAATCAAATCAAATTTATTTGCACAACAATTAACAATGTATCGGCAATATCACATCCATTATATACTATTATATACTTCTGGATTATAACCCTTTAACCGCCAAATTATTCAATTTGAATTTTCACCCACTTGAAGTTGTGTCTCGCTGACGCGATCCACAACTTCAAGTGCGTGAAAATTATTCAGATTTGACAAAATGGAGGTCAACTCTTTTCAAATCTAGCTGGTTGATGTCACATTTATCTTTAACATATTTAAAATGTGGTACTTAATGTGCTAATGAAAATGAAAACCCGAATATATGCGGCACCGGCGGTTAAAGGGTTAAAAGAGTTTTAATATTTCACGCCGAGCTATTTTGTATAAGCTATGGAGACCAAAGGCAAAGGGTTGTTTTCAATTTGAAATCATCAAATGTCTTAGTTGGCTCTTTCCGCTTCCTTTGAATAGCTACATGTATGCTATGTGTCTACGGTCATTACACATTTTTTTATTTTTCAAATGCGGGATTCTCTTTATACGTCAGAATCTGACGTCCATAGACATCAGATTCTGACGTATAAAGGTTTAAAAAAGGTAGAGAGCTGATGTCGACTATATATATGCTCTCTGTTTTTTACTGGCACTTATGTAACCATGGTAACCACTTGTTAAAAGTAAAATATGCGTCAAATTTTACAAATCCAATTTTTTTCAGTCACTTGAAGTTGTGGATCGCGGTAGCGAGACACAACTTCAAGTGACTGAAAAAATAAATTGATTAGTTCGGAACTCAGAGCTTAGTTGATAAAGTGATTGAATTTGGGTAATGTTTAAAAAAAATCCCAACTCAAATGACTGAAAAGTACTAATTCATAATAATATTGTGAAGGCGAATGGATCAAACTACTTGTGTTTGAAAGAGCACGTCTTTGGTACTCATTGCTTGCCACAAATAGAATGCAGTTGAGAACCCCGCCTACACTGAGTGAGCTCTTGTGTCTTACTAATTACAACATCACTATTAATAGGTTCAATATCATTAATTAAACGACCAACAATTGATTGAAAGTTCTATAAACTCCCAAGGCTACTATGTATGCTGCTCTGCAAAGACAAATGGAATATCTGCTAACTTGTAACGTAAGAAGATACTGACTTTTGGCTTTTCGTGACAGTATGATATAAGACAAACAGCAGTAACTGCTTTATTTTGATGTAATCAGTTACTGTTGTTTGCCATTACGTGACAGTATAATAATTAGTGTTTGCATCCTTTTTGTGACAAAACTTGTTATTTAATTGAATCGAACGATTTACCACTTGAAAACTATTACTTGATAAAGATCTGTATAAAATCATTTGGCATTTTGCAAAGCCAAAAGGCAGTATCTGCTTACTTTACAAGTAAGCAGATACTGCCTTTTTGCTTTGTCCCCAAACCAGAGTGGCAGTGTAGTATGTAGTGAGTAGTTCGCCCACACAGTGACACTGCGACTCTAACACGTCCAGTGAACCTTGGCTCAATGCTGACTAACGTGAATGACGTTGAAACAGTGATGAGCCAGCATTGAGTCATCCCGCTATGTTGCGTGTAGCGTATCAATCTAGGAATACCCCTGATTTAATGCAAAGGACATGACCGGAACTTGACTTTCACGTCACCCCTCAGACACGCGACATTGACACAATGTTGGCATATTGTTGGCCCACCGTCAGCGACGGTGAACCAACATTAAACCAACGCTGGGTCAATTTTTCCTGTTTACTATAGATACAATTCCGGCCGTCGTGTGGGGCGTGTTCAGCAGGGCGGGGGTCTACCTCCTATTCTACGTTTTGTTCTCACATTGTCTTTTTTATGTTGCGGTCATACATCTATTACACTGTCGCGCACAGACAAACAGCAGTAACTGCTTACTTTTCAAGTAAGCAGTTACTGCTGTTTGTCTTTTGCTTTTGTTTGTCTTCTACTGGGATTCATTATGGGAAATATCGGCACAGGTGCGCAAGTTCCGGTTCCGCGTAATTTGATATGACGGCATTACATGCTTAAAACAGTGACTGTTCATTTGAGGACTGAAATAATTTATAATTTATAATGGTCATAGACCCATAACATAGGCATTCAAATTAAGCAGAAAGATCTAACTAAGACATCTAGGCCTACGATGATTTAGCGCTTTAAAGCGTATAGTAGGGCTAAGTAAGTTAGACGAGCAGAGATAAATATCATAAATTATTTGAGCATCAGCACAAACTAAATACACAATGACACACAGATCTTTATAAGTTAACCGCCATAAAATCATTTATTCTTTCAACATAAATGTATATAATTAAAAGGTTTTATTGACCATTTATGTCAACTTTGACATATTGGTCATTTTATTTCCTTATTTTTTATATGATTTTGATGCGGCGCGAATCGGTTATACTTTTTTGTTGTCATTATCTCAGGATATTATTTTGAACAGTTTGGGAAAGATATCGGCCGCGGCGGGACTCGAACCCGGTACCCCCGGGCATTGAGTCAACCACGCTATCTATACCAATGAGCTATCCAGATATATAATGGATGAAGCAGTCGACATTATGAGAAATAAATACCGATTTGTGATAATATCTAGCTGCTGAACTAATTATTCTATCGTATAGCGAATATTAATTGATAATGTGTCGCGAAGTTGACATAAAAAATTAGCTAAGCACAAAATATGCGTGGACGGATACATCACGTACCTTCTGTTGATACGTGGGAGCATTACATAACGTACCTTCTGCTTATGACGTCGAGCTATTTATGTCCTCATTTTAGTTCTCCAGTCAAGGACTCAAGTATACTGTCTATTGCATAATTACAAGTAATCATGGTAATGTATTGACGTCAATAAGGGGCCTTGCAAAGTTAAAAAAATCCAGACATCCAAAAAAATCGGATAGAGCTCACTCCATTTTCTATTCAAAATGGTCCTGGACCCACCCACCCACTTCTAATTATTTTTTGGATGTTTGGATTTTTTTAGCTTTACAACATCCCTAAGCAAAGGCCCAAATAAGCTACACTGCTCTGCAATGCCAAA
The DNA here is from genome assembly GCA_964017125.1 of Flabesymbios commensalis. Lineage (NCBI taxonomy): Eukaryota > Metazoa > Annelida > Polychaeta > Terebellida > Flabelligeridae > Flabesymbios > Flabesymbios commensalis. The sequence goes on along the minus strand of OZ024912.1, from coordinate 39,842,858 downwards.
AGGCAGTATAACTTGTAAAATAAGCAGATACTGCCTTTTGGCTTTGCACGGCAGGATAACATGCAGGATCATAACAGCAATCATGGATTTGAAAACAGGCAATACATTTGAACATTTATTTTATTAATCGTAAGTATGTTAGGTTCATTTTGATGCGGTAATTGACCTGGAAATAATTATTATTGCAACTTCAAACTGATGAGAAACCCATAGAGTTAATTCTCAGTTAGAGCTCAAAGTGCAAATTTGCGGTATTTGGCACCCGTGTAGATAAAAACTGACCACAGGGATAAAGATGGGTCGGTCGTTGACAAGAGAGGCGGAGATATAGGATCAGCATTCTCATCTCCGCCGTTTGTCTTTGCCTTCTGTTTCTGGATTCAATTACTGTAGATCTGATAATATTCGTGAGCTTTTAATTTTCGCGAATGTCGCGAGAAGGACAAATTTGTGAATTCAATAATCTCGTGAAAATTATTATTATAATATAGCGCTACTAGAGAAAAAGGAAAATGCGCAAATTCCAAACTTCGTGAAAAGTCTCTAAATCAGAAATTCGCGAAAATTTAAACACGCGAAAATTACCAGATCTAAGGTATACCTTTGTTTTGCAGTGTTTTGAATGAGCGAGATTCCTGTCGATCCGGAATACGTGATCAACACAGGAGGCGAGGCGGCAGTCCATATAAATGACATAATCCTTTAATGCCAAAGTGAAAACAATTACAGGGCTGCTGCTTAGCCATTGAAGCGCTGAAATATTATTGTACAAACTATGAAGACCAAAGAGTTTTTTCAATTTGAAATCATCATAAATGTCCTTAGACTTATTAGAATGTTCTCGTTCGTGTTATTTGTAATCAGTAAAACGATATTTTTTAATTGTTCACACATTTTACCACTCTAAACAAGACACATTAATCTCGTACTGTTAGACAAAAAATCGCATGTATATTCACGTGTGTAGCACTTGTTTGTTTCCTGAATAATTATGTATATCTAGTACTTCAAAGGTGAATATTGTATGATGGGAATCAGGAACAAAACGCAACGTAACAGACGTCTAAAAAATGAGCATTCTACGCGACCTGTTGTTCAAGCAGGATGGAGTGTTACATGGTGTCTCTGTAACACGCTATGAACAGATGAACATGATGAATGAACAACAGTGCATGTTCATGGTGGAATGTCTAGTAAACTGTTATGTACACTGTGAGAAAAAGCCAAAAGCATTATCTGTTTTCGTGAAAAGTAATCGGTTACTGGTTTTTAAGTTTGCAGAACGAGATAGGAAATTTAGTAGTCTTATATAGCTGTAACATTGATTTCTGAAAGAAAGCAATAATTCATCATAAATTATGCGTTTATCATCTGAGCATTTCCTGACATTTTAAGCATTGCTTATGGTGTTTGTTCAATCTTAAGGAATAGGAGATCTTGGTGTTCAAATAACGATGTTGAAATGTTGGATGCATACATGTCTCATATTATTATAAAAATAATGTTATCTATAGTTGTATCGTAAATCGTGGGATCACAGTACACATAGAATACACTGGAAGCTGGGCAACAAAATGCACATCTATAAACTCCAATTATGCAATGCAAAGCCAAACTGCAGTCTGCTTACTTTACAGTAAACATATACAGAATTTTGGCCTTGCAGAGCTGAATTGCATCCACTATATGGTAGGACACTTAAAAATAGAGGACACATATACAGAATAAGAAATTTGTACCTCAGCTATAATAAAGAACTAATCAAACACGGTGTAAAATCCAATCATTCCTTTGAGCGAGGGCTAGCCAAAGGAGGATGGAACATGGAACCACGAGCCAGAAAGAGTGAAAAAAGAGCGGGCGCCATTTTGAGGTTGGTGGTGTTGAGTGGTGGTGGGTTTGTTTCGAAGTCAGACACACAAATGTAAGCGATGAGGGTAATTGTGTTGACGGGGTCGCACGCCACACACATAGGGAGACCGCCCCTTCCCAGCACACACAAGACGTATAGAATCAATGCTGGTATAACGTTGGTTCAACGTCGTAGACGGTGGACCAACGTTAAAACAGCATTATTCCTACGTCTTGTGTCTGCTGGGTTATACATAAATATCATCATACCCTCTCGTCTCCTTCCCGAGTTTAGTTTAACCCCCTACGCTAATTTCAAACATCGCGACAAAAGTGAATGAAAACTCCACCTGAGCAGCTTAAATGATTATTTTACACTAACAGCTAACAAAATAGCGTGAAGTTGGCCTCGATCTTATCGTTTTAGTTCCGAGTTGATTTGAGGCCACTTAACTATGTTGGACAGCTCAGCATCAAAGATAAAACGTTCGTGACTTCGGGTTGTTTTCATGTGACATTATGCAGATAGGTGGTGTGGAGACGTTGAGTGTCACAACTTTTTTGTACTTCACGTCCTTAAATCCTAACCTACTAAATGCTAAGGAATATTTTACTCAGAAAAATATTGTGTACAGTACAGTACAGTACAGTCCAGTACAGTGCATTGTTCAGGAAAAACAGGCCACAATGGTATTCAAAGCTCTAAACAACCTTACCCCTGATTATATATATAATTTATTTAAACCAACATGCACAAACACAAATCATTCTTTAAGATCAAAGACAAGCAATAAACTCCATGTACCAGCAGCTCATCACAAAAGGCCTTAGGTTTAATGGTACAAAAATCTGGAATTCTCTATCCGATAAAGCACGCAAAGCAACGACAATAAAAGAATTCGTACGCGAATACAAAAACGGAAATAAAAAGTAGTTACAATATACATATATCAGATTTGTAATTATTGTGTTTGAAATAATATATGTGTTGTCTGCAATTGTGCTTTAATTGTACTCTCAAATGTAATTTATGTATGTGTGTTTGTAGTTGTCATGTTTACAATGTATATACTGTATATATATATATGTGTATATATATGTATGTATGTATATATATTATATCAATACCATACATTATTTTATAAGTTATGTAATATGAGGTTAGGTACTGAGTTATATAAATATACCTCAATATAAAAAATGTCCAAGTATATTTTATTTTATCAATTATTCCCATGTATACAAATCAATCATGTAAATTGTTTTACTTCAAAATGATCACTTCTTCTGTAGATGTTTGCAAAATTATATGTTGCTGCCAAATAGATTGTCAGATTTACCATGTACACGAATTTAAATATATGCTATTATTACTATTTTATATTATATAAGTAAATGAATCATACGAGTTATGTATATATTATTATATTATTTAAATAGATGTATATATCGATGTATGTCTTTTAATGTTTATGTATGAGGGCCCCACGGCGGATGAGCTATGCTCAGTGGGTTGGTACATACATGTATGTATGTTTTTGATTTTTATTGATTCTGTAAGTTGTTGTATATACCTGTACCCTCGCTAAATAAAGACTTTATTATTATTATTATTATTATTATTATTATTATAGCTCAGTACAGTACAGTACAGTACAGCACAGTACAGTGCAGTGCAGTGCAGTGCAGTGCAGTGCAGTGCAGTGCAGTGCAGTGCAGTGCAGTGCAGTGCAGTGCAGTGCAGTGCAGTGCAGTGCAGTGCAGTGCAGTGCAGTGCAGTGCAGTGCAGTGCAGTGCAGTGCAGTGCAGTGCAGTGCAGTGCAGTACAGTACAGTACAGTACAGTACAGTACAGTACAGTACAGTACAGTACAGTACAGTACAGTACAGTACAGTACAGTACAGTACAGTACAGTACAGTACAGTACAGTACAGTACAGTACAGTACAGTACAGTACAGTACAGTACAGTACAGTACAGCTCAACACAACACAGCTTCCCAATAAAAAAAATAAAACCTTGCCCTGGTCTTGTTCTCACTATATACACGACACTACTTTAGAATCATTTATCCTTACAAATAAGCAATAGTGCTTCCACTGCCGTGACCTCTGGCATTTATGTGGGGCAATTTGCATTGTCATATTCACAACTTATCCGATAAAGCCTTCGTGACAATGTCGAAAGTCATGCAGTCATCACGTATCTTTGCAGAGCATTGTAGCTGTAAGTTGTCTTCAGCTTCTAGATAGACTGTTTCATAGTTTACTCGCTTCTGCCTGTCATGTCAAAGCTAGGTGTTCCTTTCTTGCTATCGGTTTTCAAAGAAACAAATTGCTCACTCGTAAATATTCAATATTGTAGGGAGTCTCTGTGACTGAGGGGTAGCGTACTTGGCCTCAGACCATCAGGGGCACATTATCACTTCACTATTACCCTCTTGGTTCAGATTCGCCTATGGGTAGTATACATTCAAGTCGCATAAAACCACATTGATTCACGCAATTATCAAAAAACCGAAAACGTTATAACAGTCTCTTTTGTGAGAGACGACATAATAGATCAATATTTCAAGACAGCGATCCAACATAGTTTCAATACTGGAGAAACTCAGTTCATTGTAATAGTTTGGACGACGCACATAAGTGTAATTTAGTCACCCACAACAAGCCAGCCACACAACACAGGCTATCCAAAATCATCACCTTTTTTACGCTGGCGGACCACGATTTTGACCCTTTAAGCCCTCACGATGCATTAAAGCATCATTTTACATCCCTGAAAACAAACTTTTTTTTCCTACAACAAAGGGTTTCAGAACGAAAATTTCCATGAAACTGATTTACCAATACATGGTAATTTTCTTTAATTTTTCACCTATATTAAGTCGTCTTCATCCACTACAAGTCGGGAATTGCGACAGCAATTCGCGGCTTGTAGTGGATGAAGATGACAAAGGTAAATTCAGGCCTGAAAGGATTAAATCATGAATTTATCTAGAACATTCAGTTGAAATGACCGGATATAATAAGATGTTTTAGCACGCGCAAAACATGGGAATGTGAAGTACGTTATGAATATTGAGTCGAGTCGCGGAGAGTGTTCAACATTACGCAACATTGTAGGAGTTGAACCGTGGAGAGTTTGGTGGTCTCTGGTGACTTGCCTGGAGATGTTTATGATACATCGGAATTCGAAGGTGCCGGTACTTTGTAGGAGTCGTAACTTAACGACTCTCCTTTGTCAGTGAACAATAGACTGAGTAAGTTTATCGCCTTAATTTGTGGTCTATTTGATCGTAGATTGAGTGCAGGTCACACTCCCTACGATGTACGATGTAGATGTTCATATTGATACACCTCTAATAACTATAAGACCACATAACCACATAACCTTTCACTGCTATTGTAATCCGTTTCATCAACTGATTTATATTGGAAACGAAATGTGTGTTCAAACATCAAGATGTTCAAATGTTTCCTCCAAAATTAAACAAATGTGAATAATTTTCACCCACTTGAATGTGTGTGTCGCGCTAGCATTGATGTAGAAAAAGGTAGCCATGCAGTCTGTATTTTGTACATGTATAACCAGTAATTAAAAATAAAATATGTCGTAAATTTTGACACACTGATACATGTGGGGACATACATTTCGCAAATTATATACATTTTCAGTCAGTTGAAATTCAAAACCTAAAAATTAAAATTGAATAGCTCTGTGCTCAAGGTTTTTTGTTTTTCAATTGTTTTTTTGATTTCACAGCAGCGATAATGACTGAAGCTTATCAACTTACTGAAGGTGTTAAGAAAGCAGAAATGTAAAAGTTATCAAAGTCAGTATTTACAAAAGTCTGTAATCACTGTCTGTAGAATCCGTGTCGTGTGGCCAGAGCTCATCAAGGAATGCACTTGATCAGATCACACCCACCCATCTTCCTCTATACCACATAGCGTAGAGGGCTAGGCTGAGTGTGGAAAGGGGCGGCTACGAGCAGAGATAACAATGACTAATACACCCCTCTTGACTAAAGGGTTAAAACGACAGGGAAATATCTACATATGTTTATAGGATAAAGCCCGGGGAGCTCTACTTTCTTAGCTGTGAAAAAGGCAGAGGACGAAGGCCGAGGCCTTTTCCACAGCTAAGAACGGCAGTTTACTTTGTATTGTATTGATCAATGTGTACTTATATGATCCTGAGTATGGAAAGTGGATTGATGTCTCTAATAACTGCGATAGGAGATCGTAATATGAGTAACATCAGACCGTTGACGAGCGAGATCAGGAAGTTGATGTGATTTCAACAGCTTGATGCATAGACCATTTCACTGCGACGCGACGCGTGATCGTTAATTTCCAACGACGGCGACGCGTCGCTTCCCAGTAAACACGAATTGTTGACCCAATGTTGGTTTAATGTTGGGCCAGCGCAGACGGTGGACCAAGATTAAACCAACATTGGGCCAACGACTCGTGTTTACTGGGAATTCATTCATAAGCTATTGTCTTGGCTGTTTGAGCTCTCAAATTATTGAACAATTCACAACTGGATTTGTCTTATTATATATGGTAACCTGCAACATGTGCATGTATCAGGGAATTATTGACAAAATCATGATAATATTCATCCTAAATAGCCTTGTTTTAAAAACCACATGGTAAAATCAATATTCCACATTAAATAGTAGCTGGACTACAGTTAAATCGTGACTTATAATTGTCTATGCTCATTCTGTCGTGTGGGTAATATTATTATGATGGGTAGGCCTACGTCCTACATTGTGCTCAAACTGATACTTGGCTATGACTTGATGGGTGTAATCTTTTTCACTGGATTGTGATTACAAAATCATTACAGGGATTCACATTACCATTACATAATTCTACCCAGAAAAACACAAAGACAGTAGCTGTATGTCTTGTTTCAATTTGAAATCATCATGAATGTCTTAGTTAGCTCTTTCTGCTTCGTTTGAATATCTATATAATGGGTCTACCTGTCTACGGCCATTGTATTTGTTTAGTTCTCTCAATGCGGGGATCGTCTTTAGACGTCAGATACTGACGTCTAGTGATGGTCCCCGCGCTGAAAGGGTTAATAGGCCAGCCCCAGCAAATGACATTGGGCCAGCAATGGGCAAACATTGGGTATATGTGTCGTGTTTGCCAGGACGTCTGCCCAGCGTCCGCCATTGACCACGTTTGTGACCTGGGGGTCGGTCATCGTCCTGCAGTGGCCGTCCCGGTGCCGGGCCGCCACCTGGAGTAGGCCATTCGTGTCCCCCTGTTGTTGACCTGGTGCCGAGCGGACCACTCCATGCCGGACCCCACCGGACCACCCAGGACGCCGGGATCCCGAGCCGCTAACTAGCCCCCGGCGACGATCCCTCTTATCGGAGCGTGGCCCGGGGGGGGGGGGCAGTGATGACTGTCAGGTAGGTTGACATATTCCTGACAAAGGTCGGAAAATTCAGCGCTTTCCACCGTGTGTAGGCCTATACTTTGTTCTCCACCTTTACTACAAAGATGACCACTCAGCAAAATCAATATTATGTAAAATTGGCCCGGTTTTAAACATACAGCGTTCATAAGTGGTTTAACCCTTTAACCGCCAAATTATTCAATCTGAACTTTCACCCACTTGAAGTTGTGTCTCGCTGACGCGATCCACAACTTCGAGTGAGTGAAAATTATTCAGATTTGACAAAATGGAGGTTAACTGTTTTCAAATATTGCTGATTGATATCACATTTTATCTTTAACATGTTTAAAAGGTGGTACTTAATGTACTAATAAAAAATGAAAACCCGAATATATGCGGCACCGGCGGGTAAAGGGTTAACGCATTCCTCCTTATTATGAAATATCTTGAGATATTAATTCCAGACGCTAGGTATTGAAGGAGCAACACTGCTCTGCAAAATCAAAATGCAGTGTCTGCTTACGTGTAAAGTAAGCAGATACTGCCTTTTGGCTTTGTACGGCAGAACAGTCACCCATAGTATTTACCCAGTAATCCACAATTATTCTAACATCCATTTGTCAAGAGCAAACTATGTGTACAGCTATTTGAGCTGTTACTTTTATGGAGCATAAATAATTGTTGAGTTTGAAAACAGAATCAATATTTGCCGTACCTCTTCTGTCCGAGCACCTCTTCTACTAAGAGACCCTGCCAATGTGTTGTCCCAACGTCTTTTGTACAACATTAAGCAGCGTGGGGGTCAACTTATTGTGTTTGATGTGGTACGACCAGGGCAAAGATACGGTTGATGTTGAATGGTCAGTGATAGAGCAGTCTGATTTCCAAAGGTAAAAGGCAGTATCTGCTTACTTATGAAGTGAGCAGATACTGCCTTTTGCCTTTGCACACCAGAGCTACCTCCTATACTAATTCATCGTCCACTAGCCTGCAGCTTAATAATTCTGGATTGGCTAACTTTTTCAGCGCGTGGACCGACTTTAGACCTCAGAATATGACGTCTATAGATGTCAAATTATGACGTCTAGAGTCGAACGAATAGTACAATATTTATAATGGCCGTAGACCAATAATATATGTATTTAAATGAATCAGAAAGAGCTAACTAAAGCAAATATTGAATCAGTATTTTATATTCATTTTTCATGTTTATATTCATTTCGAAGGTAGAATTGCAGCTGAAATCTGATTTCAGATGATGAATACATACTATTAAAAAAATGGACATTTTCTAAATCAAATGATTGATAAATAAAAGGAAACATCGTCCCCTTGGATATGGAAGGTTGTATCTGCCACGTTACAAAGTGGCAGATACACCCTTAGCACTATTAGGTTCCTTTATGTAGAATCCAACACGCCCATATTACTGGAACATTGTGACGGTATTTTTGGATATTTCGTGTATCAGGAGGCAGTGTCGTCTCATTCATCTTACAATTCTGGCCCGATTTAGCCTAAAACTCCATTAATTTAATTTCATATCGCTGGTCTATTCATGTCTATGTTACTTTCACCAAGAAATTTCTTCTACATTTTATATTCTGCATTTTCTACTTCTATTTTTACACCATACTAACTTGATTTTTCTGATTGTGAGTCTCTGAGCGAACCATAATTAGAGAGCTGCAATGTTGCATTAGATTACTTCGGGTACGTCCCTCAACCAAACAGTTACTTTAGCAGTTAACAATTGGCTTGGGTTGAGATATACTTTGGAGCATATGATAATATGATATAATAATAATGCTATGGAGTGATTTATTTAACGTCCGGTCGTCATCGTTCCCATGCTACAACGCACATACGGTTTGAGGTTCACGTTACCAGGATGCTACATGTACATAATGATATGGCTGAAGACAAAAAACGGCCTTCCCCTACTCTTACCGAAAAACCCTGGGTGTTTTTAATGTGCAGTTTCTCATCAACTACGCCAGCCCAGCCATCATTCAAGTATGTATAGTAGGCCTAGTCACTACTGCTGACCACAGAATAACCAGAGAGACCTGCCAACCCCGAACTAGAGCGTGACCATTCCACGGATGAGCAGTGGTGGGGCTAGCATGCCCCTACCAACGTCAGCCGCCTTTTCCTAGCTAGCACAAGACGTTGAACCAATGTTGTTTTAGTGTTTACTATGAAGTGTCATATACCGCAGACAGTTATGTTAATCATTTTATATGGCAATGTACGACTTGGGAATAAAACTGATTTAATCTTTTTTGGTGCTTTTAATTTTTTGTGTGATTTGTTTACGTATTTTTAACGTCTAGTCGTCATCGTTCGCCATACATGTACGACATTAAAACAGCATTGGTTCAACGTATTGTGTTTGCTGGGCTACGACGTGCTGGAGGCCTACCTCTGGAGCAAGTTGTTTCGTTTTGGAGTCAGACGTGGGATTCAGAACCGACATCAAAATATGTCATGTTGTCTGAAAAAAACTAGCACCTTACTTTAGGTGTTTTTGACTTTGTAAAATCAAAATGGACGATTTTAAAGACAGCAGCATAGTGTCGTATATGCCGTTGGTATGAGTGACTCACATCACACTCTGGCTGCTATAGGGTTCACATTGTTAATGCTAGATAAAGTTAGATATCGCTTTTTTAACATAACATTTTGCTCTACAATCTAGGGGAGGTATCCGTTAATATGTTGATACTTTACGTTTGATAATAATAATAATAATAATGATTCCACAATAACAATAACAATAACAATAACAATAACAATAACAATAACAATAACAATAATAATAATAATAATAATAATAATAATAATAATAATAATAATAATAATAATAATAATAATAATAATAATAATAATAATAATAATAATAATAATAATAATAGTAATAATAATAATAATAATAATAATAATAATAATAATAATAATAATAATAATAATAATAATAATAATGATAATGATAATGATAATGATAATGATAATGATAATGATAATAATAATAATAATAATAATAATAATAATAATAATAATAATAATAATAATAATAATAATAATAAAATAATAATAATAATAATAATAATAATAATAATAATAATAATAATAATAATAATAATAATAAAATATATTTATTCAGGGTGGAATCATTAGTGAAACAACTATTTTACATAGTTGCCTGACTATATAACATACTATGTAACAGACACTGACTGTGTAACATGCATGTCGAATTGTAAATTCCGATCCAGTCAAAATTATCAGTAATAATGCGTGCTGATTGATTTATGGACTTTGTGATAATTTACAATTATTCTGCCAAAAAGGCAGTATCTGCTTACTTTACAAGTAGCTCATCGGTGTCGACTCGATCACTGAAGATAAGCAACGCCGGGCCCGGTTTATAATTGGATGAATGACCGCCTGGGACCACCAGGTGCTGTATACACTTGGACATGCGTGCAACGATGTCGTGTCGTGGAGCTCAGATAACCACGTAAATCAAATGGTCTGACTGACCTGGACGCTGGACGTAAAAGAACCCCGATGGACGTAGGCGCAGTTTCCATCCGGCGAGACCCCAGAAAATCTACAATGTGTGAGTACTTGGCACATAAGACGAATTTGCTTGGAATGAAAATAGCTTGATGCGCCTCAAAGTGGAATCTCAGCTGTATATCTCCTAGGAGACTAAGTTGGAATTTGAATGCTAACATGCCTTGCTAAGTTATTCTCGATGTTCAGCGCTCTATTCGTCTTAACCTTAGAATCAATTGAGATAGGGCGCAATAGAAATGCTACATACTCAATATACTCAATACTCAATACCGTTAGTGTTTAGAAAACCTTTGGGGCTTGTGAAACAGAGGAAATTATAAATAACGACTGCTTGAGAATACGACTGACAGAGACATCCTCATGAATTAACTTGTAATTCTCTGTAAATAAATATGTTTAAATCAATTATTGTAGTCTAAACCCAGGGCATAATCAGCCATCTTGACAAAATATCACAACTCTCTGGTAGTGATATTTTGTTTAGTTGCTCAATTTCTAAAATAATAAAACATGAAATTGTCACATCCGGTACACATATACCAGCGATATAGGGTTTTTATGCATGTTTACTATATGACTGTTATCTAACGTGGGCGGAGGATAAATGCAATATGGTGGAGAGCAATAACACAAAACAAACGAAACCATTTAAGTCCAATATAATCTTAATCATATGATTATTTTGATTAAAGCGATAAAAATGGAAGGGGACTCTATACACGCGTGTTCAAAATTCGTTATTTCTTCACCCAGTGTTAGTTTGGTCATCTGGGGGTCTTCTAAACATTGAGAACTTCTCAATAAATACACGCTCCTGGCAGACAGAACGTTAGGTGTCAGACTAAGTACTAGGGATCATACTGCGAGTACTCATAGGACAGCAGGGATAAGTGACAAGAGCCGGGCAGGTGACATCTCACTCCTTGTCTCTGTCACGGTCACTGACACCTGTCAATCAAACACAGATAATAATTGCTGACACAAAGTATGGATCAGCGTTGAGACAACAATTTTCGATCAGATTTAAAAATATATAATCTATCGCAATGAATTGCGATTTGAGCATTTTCTCACACCTACATGACATTGTATGGTGTCTGCAAAAAATATAGAAAGACTTTCTATATTTCTTGGTGTCTGTCACAGACATCTCTTCAATCCACATTGTGGTAAAGCAGGCGACCACCTCGGTGGGAGGTTAAGTGGGCCAACATTTACGATGTCACACATCAAATTAGGCAGCGATGGGGTAATTGTGTTCAGAGAAGGCTCCCACTCTGCACAGGTGTTCCCCGGTGTTAATTATTACAGGCGTAACTCCATTGTTGAACAAATGGTGCAAATAACATGCCAATAGTGTTTATTTACCGACACTAGACCATGAAAAAAGTAGGCCCACATCAATTCGTCATCAATTCGCCATTCAGTGCGCTCTTGGATTTGCCAGAGAGGGACCTTTATCAAAGTGGTATATTATCGGAAGAATTAAAGTGCTAATCAGTCGGCGTATCAAGTGTGATAAGGTGATGATGACCAAAAACTATCACTGATAAACGATTCATAGTCAAACACCTACATGACTTCATTCTGACGCCTGGTAGGGGGACATGTACTCCGCCATGCGAAGGCAAACAGCAGTAACTGCTTACTTCAAGTAACTGCTTACTTGAAAAGTAAGCAGTTACTGCTGTTTGCCTTTGCATAGGTTTGTTAAGAATATTATGGCAATGGAAGGTATTGGTGTAAGAGATATGCAAATGGTACTCGTCTGGGCGCGATATAGACTAATACGGTACTCATTCCACCAAGTGACAGGGTACTAACAAATTAACAATATTTTTCCTCACACCATGACATTTAAATGTATTTTTAAAGTCCAGCTCCAGTGAACAGCTTCCCTGTTTATAACAGATACCGTTAACTTCTCTGGCAGATATCTTAGGTACACGAATATACAGCTCTGTATGTGAAGGCCTACATAATATAGTATATAATAATATAGTTCTTAGAAATAGTCGAGGAAAGAAAATCTGCGGATTAATAATAAAAAGCTATCTAAGAAAGAGCTGTCATAAAGCTGATTTTGAAAGACCACATGGAACTTTGTAAACCTACATTTAGGTATATGTAAATGATATGGGACATTTTTTTCATCCACATAATCATTATACATTACTTGTATGGTATGATGTGTTGTAATATAAACGCAAAATAAATGAGAAATTGCTTTGTATGCGGTTATCAGGTTATGTAAAAAAACCTTTTATCTGATTGACCGTCTGGGTACTTATCTGTAAAATCATCAGTCAGTCTGCTATATTGTCATAACAGGGTGGTAAATATGTCATATTATAATTTATAAATCTATTATCGTAGATTCTTTCCAATTTGTTATAACAGGATATGAATCTGCCATCAGCTATTACTGATTGGAGTTTGTTGTGACGGTTTACGTTTTAAGTCAATTCACATTCATTCTTCATCGCTAAGAACGATGTATTGCAGTTATTGTAGCATTACATTTTTGTATGATGTGAGTACTAACCAGAGCGTCTTTTTTGCTACTATATATAATTAGCATGGTATACATAATAACTATTTGATGCGGGTAACAATATGATAGACCCCTATGTTATCTTGGCAATGGCTTTAAATTTTATTTTAAGTAGTAATTTGTCATTTGTATTATCGAAATATCCATTCTTTATTATGGCGATGACACTTAACATGATTTTAGTTATGTATGTCATACCAGGTATATTGTCACATGATTTTTTACAAGTTAACAATTTTGTATATACATATATCTCTCTCTCATTCTATGACAAATAAATCTGTAATGACTTCCTCTCTGTCAATAAAATATCTGTCTGTCCGTCTGTGGTCCTTAATGTTGAGTAAACGCACTTTGCTTTTCCACATATACATATCAGGTTAAAAACTGTTGCAAAAAATTAAGGGGGTGCATTTCTCAGGTGTGTGATCAATTCACCAGCTATCACAATCTTACAATGCGTCACTGTCAAGACCCAAGTCGAACAACTACTGTACCGTAATCAATGCGGTTAACACGGTAGTCGTAATCAGCGGTAAGACAGAGGCGGGGCATTGTGATGACATGACGTGATAACACTCTAATCAAATAACACTCTAATCAAATGACACTCTAATCAAATAACCCGAGGTTCTCATGCGTGATCGAATTGTGAAGATCGTTTAATTTTTCACAAATCGCACAGCCCGTGGCTGCCGCCGCCGGCGGCAGCCACGGGCTGTGAGATCTGCAAAAAACAAAACACAAAATTTAAATATGGTTAACGTAATAGATTCACTTTTTACAAACTTGAACCACACGGAGGGTGTGATTTATTTGTATGATTTGTGACTTATTTGCGAGGTGACCCCCTCAAGACTTACCCTCGCGAACATCTCCACCCCACTCTGGTCATGTGAGTGACTTATCAACACATACCTGGAATCGGTGACGCCATCTTTATCTGGTATTTACTCTGTCATAACCCAACAGCCCATTACCTTTCACAATCAAAACAGAGCTCGGCGGGTATTTTCGCACGTTTAACATCCATGTTTAAAGCTGAAGTGACCCGTTAGTTCGCGCATGAACATGATGAAGCTGATGTCCTATCGTCGATCGATTTCATCACTCCACGTTTAGTTTGTTCTCAGTAATGATCCGATTGATATTGACGATTTTATCAGAATAAGGTTTGAGGTTGCAAATGGTTATCAGAGAATTTGACTAATCACTGGTTGATAGTGACTATCTGTGGATCCGATCTACGGTGTTGTCTGACTGCCGGCCACCAACTGGACCATGCAAATATCTACATCTGCCAGATTCGTTAAAATAAATAAAGCAAATACAAATTGCTGACATAATAGTTTATAACAAAAAAAGATTAGTGCGAATCTATGGTCTGTCTATACTGTATCATGTCACAATGATGAAAATGTTATTTTAGTTACAAGCAAGTTAGGTAACTATGCATTCAGATATTGTAAAACTTTGAATAATGGGCGTAGGCCCTATCTACATATCGGAATTTATTAAGTTATTACGTTTGCATTGGAGTCGTCATTGAATGATTTTAAGTTATTTTTCTGTGACCAAGGTCAGAGCGCATTATTGCCAATATAACTGTAATAATGCTTTGATAAAGCCAAAAAACAGTAACTGCTTACATGAGAAGCAAGCAGTGGATAAATGTGAAGTATCTCGATCTATACAGCACGTTAAAAACACGCTAAACCGTTTATCTGAAGTTATGTACGTGTATATGCTTTACTCTTCTCGAAGGGGAAATGAAATATTGGATATCATTTTCAATGCTATAGGCCTACAATTTTGATGAATTTTGCTTTTTTTGGAGCAAATATAAAAATCGTGTAATGACCAGGATAACGTGTACTGTCCTGCAAAGCCAAAAGGCAGTAACTGCTTACTTTTTAAATGAGCAGTTGCTGTCTTTTGGCTTGGTAGAGCAGTTGATTATGATAGTCGTCTAGTATAGTTGGTCGTGGTGAGAAGTGATACATTGGACGCTGGCTTAACAATAACCCAACATTGGGCCAACGTCTCCTGTTTGCTGGGTATGCCCATCTAGACAGCTGATAAAAATAAAATAAATGATAATCCCTTGTATTGGTACAACATTTAACCAGCGTGGAGCGAACGGCTTCAGATTGACGGGTAAGTGATGTAGGCCCAATCTTTATTTTCTGGATATACTCTCCTTTATTCACAAAACAAAACAATATCAGTAAAGCTCTTATCTTCTACGCGTGATAATCAACAACAGTGCTTTATGAAGTGCACAAATAGCGTGGGAAACGTAGTGGCGTGGTTTTGACGCGGTCATTGGGCCACCATTTAAGTTTGCTGGTCCTACTTTGAACAGCATATTAGGTAAGCTCGGGATCGGATACCAGACTTGATATAAACCAATCATGATGTCACTGAGAAGTGTCCAACATTTTACTTGCTGATATATCCCGGCTACTATATATTATATTATCATCGATGGTTCCACGTCCAGCAAATTTCTGATGGTTAGACCTAGAAAAATGTCACATTGCGCTGAAATAAATACCACAATAATTATTGAACTCAGGTATGAATACCAATATTATTATTTGTTGACATTATATGTAAATAGCTGTGCTAAGTTGTTTGAATCATGTTCAGTGTAACAAGAAATATTTCAAAATTATACATAATTATTTAGGCTGGTTGTTAGGCTGTTCTCTTTTAAAAGTAATTTAAATTATAAGTTAGGGTTTGTGTGACTTAATTCACTATTATGACACTTTTTTTCATTCATATTAACACATGACCATCGAAATTTCTAATTATATATTATCTCATTGTAATAGCATATAATTACATGTATATAGATGTCTGTAATATATAATTAGAAAAAATGGTAACTATTTCAATATGAATCATGTGAAGCTATCTATAATCAATACGTATAAAAAATTACCTGGTATGTCATAGAACATTTTATTAGGACAGGTAACGTTACAGTCATTGTAGGCCTAGCTATTTTATATTCAATGCATAGACCGTGGAGTCCCGTGGACCACAAAACTATTCAAGAGACAAGATTTCATTTTATATAACTAAAAATAGTACTGTATTGTTGGTGTGGCAAATGAGAAAATCAAAATCATCCAGCTATTCAAGCTGATCAGTCACTCCAACTGCGATCACATCATTATATATCATAGGTACGACTCGTCTAAACAATATTAAAGGGCTTCTCATATAAATGAGGAGCTTAAGTAGAGTAAATAAATTGTATGATTGACATCCGATAAACTTTTCACAAGGTGGTGTATAATAATATTGATGGATATTTGCAGATGGTTGTTTTAAGTCTTTTTTAAAAGTAATTTAAGTTATAAGTTAGTGTTTGTGGGACTTAATTTAGGAATTTGCTTTAGAATTGCATTTAGAATTACATTTTCGCATTATTGATGATCGGTTCTCACATGAGAGGACAACCTGACATACGAGTAATTGGTTCTTTTTGTGTGGATATGATTTTTCTCTTGATGGGAACAGTAATGTTTCTGTAAAGAATAACTATACAGCATTGGGCTTACTGCTCCGAGAAAGTTTTGCGGGCCTAGAAGATAAACATCTCTACCGGAAGTGAAACAACAAAATATAATGGCCGCCCATGACCTTGTTTTGCCTTGGACAGAGAGTGACCATATTAGTGAAGCTTATCACTTACTATCTATACCACACTGTCGCACAAAGCCAAAAGGCAGTATCTGTTAACTTTACCAGTAAGCAGATACGTTTGGTTTTGCAGAGCAGTACACGTGCATTGACCGACTTGATGTGCACTATCCTAAACCAAACAGCAGTAACATTTTTCTTGAAAAGTAGACAGTTACTGCTGCTTGCCATTGCACTACAGTCTACTATGTCTCCGTCACTCGTGTGATAAAAACGTATAAATGACACGTGAGAATACTGACCTCTCATTGGCTGACTTACTACATAGACACGAGTGCAGCAGTGCAAACCAGCATCGGACCAATAATACTTGATAGCTGGGTACACTCAAAACAAAATAAGGTCACAGGCAGGTACTCTGCCGTGCAAAGACAAACAGCAGTAACTAGTAACTTTTAAAGTGAGCAGTTATTGCTGCTTGTGTTTGCATTTTAGTGAAGCCAGATGGTGGATATGTGGATGTAGGAGATATGACACTCACTTATCATTACTTCTGGTCATTTAGCTTACACTTAATAATATTAAGAAAGGCAATTATTTGTTTCATTGAAATATTAGAAAGACGATTCCACATAATATACGAATATATATTAATATTATTACACTAACCCATTCTCTATCACAGTTTACTACACTAAAGTCACCAAAGTACAAAGTAATTTGCATACTACCCTCTAAGTTGCTCTGACGTATTTACCCTCTAATTTTCTCTGACGTATATACCCTCTAAGTTTCTCTGACGTTTTTACCCTCCGAGTTTATCTGGCGTACTTACCCTCTAAGTTCTTTTCTGACGACTTTACCCTCTTATTTTCTCTGACTTATTCACCTTTATGCTTCTCTGACGAACGGACCCTCTAAGTTTTACTGACGCACTTACCCTTTATGCTTCTCTGACGACTTTGCCCTCCAATTTTCTGTGACGTATTCACCTTTATGTTTCTCTGACGAACATACCCTCTAAGTTACTCTGACTCACTTACCCTCTGAGCTTCTATGACGTATTTACCCTCTCAGTTTCTCTCACACACTTACTCTCTATATTTCTGTGACGTATTGACTATCTAAGTTTATCTGACGCACTCACCCCCTAAGTCTCTCTGACACACTCACCCTCTAATTTTCTCTGACGTATTCACCTTTATATTTCTCTGACGAACGTACCCTCTAAGTATTTCTGCGCACTTACCCTCTATGTTTTTCTAACGAACTTACCCTCAAACGTTCTCTGACGTATTTACTCTTCATGTTTCCCTGACGAACTCACCTTCTACGTTTCTCTGACGCACTTCCCCTTTAAGTTTACCTGACGCACTTACTCTCTAAATTTACCTGACGCACTCACTCTTCAAGTTTATCTGACACACTTACCCTTTATTTTTTTCTGACGAACTTACCCGTTAAGTTTCTCTGATGTAATTACCCTCTAAGCTACTCTGACGTATTTACCCTCTAAGTTTCTGTGGCGTTTTTGCCCTCTGAGTTTCTTTGACGCACTTACGTTCTAAGTTTTTCTGGCGTATTCGCCCTCGAAGTTTCTCTGACGTATTAACCCCCTAAGTTTTTCTGACGTAATTGCCCTCTGAGTTTCTCTGACGCACTTACCATCTAAGTTTCTCTGACGCATTCACCCTCTAAAATTTTTTGACGTACTTGCGCACTAAATTTCTTTGACGTATTTGCCCTTCTCTGACCACATGCATGGAATATTTTCAATAAAATATATTGAATGGCGAACGAAAGACCTGGTGAGTGGTTAGCGATGCATGCGTGTCACGGCGGAGCTCCCAGGTTTGTATTTTGTGTTGCCTTCGTGACAGAGAAGTAGTACCATATCAGCACATCAAGCTTAATAATGCTCATATCAACAACCTCAACATCGCATAATTCATTTCGACTTGTGTTTTGTCATATTTTTGTATGGATAAATGAATGAATGAATGAATGAATGAATGAATGAATGAATGAATGAATGAATGAATGAATGAATGAATGAATGAATGAATGAATGAATGAATAAATAAATCAATCAATCAATCAATCAACCAATCAATCAATCAATCAATCAATCAATCAATCAATCAATCAATCAATCAATCAATCAATCAATCAATCAATCAATCAATCAATCAATCGATCAATCAATCAATCAATCAATCAATCAATCAATCAATCAATCAATCAATCAATCAATCAATCAATCAATCAATCAATCAATCAATCAATCAATCAATCAATCAATCAATCAATCAATCAATCAATCAATCAATCAATCAATCAATCAATCAATCAATCAATCAATCAATCAATCAATCAATCAATCAATCAATCAATCAATCAATCAATCAATCAATCAATCAATCAATCAATCAATCAATCAATCAATCAATCAATCAATCAATCAATCAATCAATCAATCAATCAATCAATCAATCAATCAATCAATCAATTAATCAATCAATCAATCAATCAATCAATCAATCAATCAATCAATCAATCAATCAATCAATCAATCAATCAATCAATCAATCAATCAATCAATCAATCGCTCGATCGTTCGTTCGTTCGCTCGTTAGTTCGTTCGTTTCTTCATTCATTCATTCATTCATTCATTCATTCATTCATTCATTCATTCATTCATTCATTCATTCATTCATTCATTCATTCATTCATTCTTTCGTCCATTCATTGTTTGGACTTTTAATACCCGCCTTATTGCAGATAGTCTTGCGAGAAGGGATGGTGCTGAAACGCGGATTTAATATTGGGCCAATATTGAGCCAGATTTTGTAAGTCAGCCGGGGTTTTTTTATCAGCAGGTGTATTATAGGATCGGTGTGAATACGGATCGAGACGTCACGGCTGCGGTCAGTGAAGATTGTTGACAGCCCTCCCCCCCTCGTCCTCCGCCGAGAAGCACCTCTTGCGGTCCGTCAAAAAAGTGTCTCGCCAGGAAACAAGGTCTTTATAAGCGGTGAGCCACCGGTGATAGCGGGGGTGGGATCGTCAGCTGTTGTCATGACAACGCGTCCGGGAAGTCCCGATGGCAAAACGCTAGTCGCAGATTCCCAGTAAACACAAAACATATGTATAACATTTTGTACAATGTTGGACCAACGTCGAAAACGTTGGGCCGGCGTTGTACAAATGTTATACAAAATGATTTGTGCTTGCTGAGTTAACTTTAGATCTTCATCCCAGCAAACACAAAGCATTTGTATAACATTAATACAATGTTGGACCAACGTCGAAGACGTTTGTCCGACGTTGTATAAATGTTATAAAAATGTTATGTGCTAACAGGGATAGCATTGTTTTCACAGGGCTGACAACGTCTTTACAGCGTCTTTGTTTACAGTACGAGACCGTTGTCAGGCATCAAGGGTCCCAATAAGCACAAAACATTTGCATAACATTTATACAACGTCGGCCCAACGTCTTCGACGTTGGTCCAACATCGTATAGATGTTATACAAAATGTTTTGTGTTTGCTGGGGTGCCACAGCTAGATGCAATTGTCATTTACCGTGACCACTTGCGGCCGACTTCACCTGCCCGAGGGTCCGACAATGACAACAGACCGGCCCCCTGCTGAGAGCAGTAAAGCCAAATTAATATGCCCTAATATTCTTTAATTGTCGCCATATTCACACTTTGGGACGACTTGGCTGGCCCTATGTTTGTCGATGTAGGCCTACGTCGTCGTTTTAAAGATGTAGGCCATAAACAAACTTTTTGTCCCATGTTTCAATAGCCATGGCAAATAACACAAGGGATTTTTATTTCATACTGCTTAGAAATTATGACAATAAGTAAATAACGTTGCATATAATCTAAGGGAATAACATAAAAAAAACGTTCATACCTGACCCTCTGAGTGGAGCGACTCTCTTACGTTATCCCTTTAGCCACCGACCCCGATTGTATTCGCGTCTTTTTAAACTTTTATTAGCACATTAAATATCAGCTTGACAACATGTTAACTCTTTAACCGCCGGTGCCGCATATATTCGGGTTTTCATTTTTTATTAGCACATTAAGTATCACATTTCAAATATGTTAGGGATAAAATGTGACATCAACCAGCAAGATTTAAAAAAAATTCACCTCCATTTTGTGAAATCTGAATAATTTTCACTCACTTGAAGTTGTGGATCGCGTCAGCGAGACACAACTTCAAGTGGGTGAAAATTCAAATTGAATAATTTGGCGGTTAAAGGGTAAAATCCAGCAGTATATAATAGTATGGATGTGATTTTACCGATACATTGGTTTTTGTTGTGCAAATAAATTTGATTGGATTTGATATACAGAATACGGCGGTAGCTCATCGGTGTCGACTCGATCACTTAGCACACATGTTATTAGCTGTCATCCATCAACAAAATTTCGAAATCGTTGACCTCCATTTTGTCAAATCTTAATAATTTTCACTCATTTGATGAGACACAACTTCCAAGCGGGTAAAAAATCTAATTAAATCATTTGGCGGTTAAAAGGTCAATTCAAACTGCTTTACACAACACAAATCGTCGCCTCCGAGATGAAAATCCTATCTGCCACTAACTAAAGTGACATAGGATTTTGAAACCCTTTAGGAACGAACTATTTATTAACATTTGAATATCTAAATGGAGACCTAAATTAAACATACATTTAATACAAAAAAAAATTATTGAACTCCGAGGCCCGGCTTCAGTCTGTTTGAGTGCTTTAGACAAAAAAATGGCCTAATATTTTGTAAACATAACTGTATTGGTCTTCCTCATGGGCCAGAATTCTAAATGTCCATGATATAATTATTGAAAGAAGCAAGGAGACAAGTATATTTTCATGTAGGCCTATTCCTTCCACCACCATCGCCTGTGCTGATAATTTTCTCTGTGCGTAAACCACGATAAAAAAATATTTAACGCTTTTAAGAAGTTTTGTCGATAATAAGATAATAGAAAACACACCGACCCATACTGCTGGGCTAATGTTGGGCCAGCGTAGCAGACGGTGTCCCAGCATTAGCTCAACAGTGGGTTAATGTTCGGGCACATGTCACACAGCAGCGGTCGATCAGTGCCGCGGGAACAGAAGCGTACTCCAGTCCTGCGCAGCGACAACAAGAACACACGTGGTACCGGAAGCTATGTGATACTCTAAGATGATGTAATAGCTGAGAGGCACACGTGACAGCTCCATGACGACCGCGGCGTGTGCGGTCAAAAAGTGGCTCCCATTGACCAGTAACGAGCCGATACAGACTCTGTGTATCAACTTTATGTGCTTGTAAAATAGTGACCTTACCAATTTGAAGATCATAATGCCATGTGGGTGGTATTTCTAGGTGTGCATAGGAAGTGATGACCTAATAAACTGACAAAGGGTATATGCCGGCTTTATCAGCCTAGCCAGACAGCATATACAGCAGACGAAAGACGTTTGTTCAATGTTGGGCCAGCGTCGCAAACGGTGATTCAACAGTTGGCCAGCGTTGGATCAACATCTCTTGTTTTCTGGGATTGTCTTGTTTAGAAATAACTTTGTTACCCATAGCCGCGCAAAGCTAAAAGGCAGTATCTGCTTACTTTACAAATAAGCAGATACTGCCTTTTGGCTTTGTAGAACAGTGCTGTTATGACTACTGTATACATCAGCTTTGGCTTCTGCAGTCTATTTATATAGGTTGTAACCATTAATTTATAACAAGACACAACAGTTCAGAGTGCCATGGGAAACATAATTAATAATATATCGCCCTGCTGGGAACAGAAGGTTCTATCTGTTACTTGGTAAAGTAGCAGATCATGACCTTCTGCTTTCAACAGGACGATAACGTGACTGATGAGGACAAGACACGACCGCTCGTAACTTATCCAGAAAGTGAACGATCATTTCCCACTCCCAATACTGTCGTTCTCCAGTTTGGCATATTGCCTTCTGATAGGCTTATCCCAGGAAACACAAAACATTTGTATAACATTTATACAATGTTGGACCAACGTCGAAGACGTTGGGCCGACTTAGTATAAATGTTATACAAATGTTTTGTGCTTGCTGGGATATAATCTAGTTGGGGCTCAAACAAGATGCTCCTATATTCTCTATTTCAGAATGATTATGGACATCTTAATTGTAAAGAGTGTCACCAGTGGATGACCGATATCTTGGTCATTATGCTGCGGAATACCTCGCCCGAAAACTATATGATCATAAGTTATGTAGTTTATACTGTAAATAGGGACAAATGACCTGGAATTTTGTTAGGATATTTTTATCCACGACCGCGCCACATAGAGAATAGAGAAATGATTCGGAATATAGGCCTATACAGAGTCCCGAATCCGAGAGGAACACAGCGCCCCAGCTAACACTCAACTTGACCCAATGGCGGACCAGCAGCACAAACGGTGACCCAACATGAAACCGGTGAACGTGCCGCGTTCTTCGGGCTAGGTCAATTTTATATAATATATTTTATCGTATATATTCTGCTGCAAATTGGTCGTATATATAGGCCTACTGAAGAATATAAAATTTGGAACTGCGTCGTTCTTACACATTTAATGTGTAAGAACGACACAGTTCCAAATTTTTTAGTATCTCTGCGGGGGGGGGGGACTCTATTCTTCAAGTATACGACAATTAGATCAACCAAGAACTTTTGCTCAACGTATCGTGTTTGCAGGGATGCTCTATAGCTCATAATGAGATATTTCATTAACATGAAATACTTTTAAATTTGCAAAACAATTCTAAATTGGCCTAGTTCCCACGCACCGGTGTTGGACAGTTTACAGAACTGTCAGGGGAATCGCTTTCTTCTTGTAATTAGTATCTTCCCCATCGGCGGGGTTGTCTAATTATTAAAAACCGTATAGATAAAGGGAGTTTTTTAACTGTTCCCTTGAGTATTGCTTTCGCCTTATTTATTAGCGCTCTGTCAGTTAACCCTTTAGCCCTCACGATGCATCAAAGCTAGCCCGAGTGGCGAAAACAGGTTTCAGCCACAGATTGACCGCGTACAAAATCGTGGGATATTTCTTTGGACTGTCATATTGGAAAACATCGGGGAGTAATCAGGTATAAAATAGTTTTTTTAGAATCAGTAACATTTCAGTTTCACGCCAGCATGCTCAGCTCAGAGGTCGCACAGTTATGGACATTTTTCAGACCTTGGGGTCGGGATCGCTCTCAGTCACCGCCATGTTGGATTTATCGGGTAAAGCAAATACATCCATCCACGGCCTCGGAGAGGACGACACGGCAACATCAAAGCCTCGTTTTGCATCTCTGAATAATTACTTAATTTCCTAAAACCTAGCGGTTTGAGAAAGAAAATTTTCATGGAAGTGTTTAATAATAAGCTTTGTTTTTTTTCATTTGCCTCCCAATTCAAGTCATCTTCATCCACTACAAGTCGAGAATTGCGACAGCAATTCGCGGCTTGTAGTGAATGAAGATGACAATGGTAGATTCGGGCTTGAAAGAGTTAACAGGTTAAAGAGCAGAGGTTGCACTATACTAATATATTGCTGCTACTCGCCTTTATGCCGTTTCTCAACACCTTATACCATTGCCCACTTAAATTTTGTGTTTTATCACCTATAACCTGGAACATTTCCCATGATTGATTTCGCCGCTTATTTATATATTAATCATTATTTTATTGTAGGTAGTCGATTTAGTTAGTGGGCTATTGGATAGTCAATAATATAAACATCAATATTCTAAACAATTAACACAGATTGTGTAATATTAAGAAGTATTATAATTATTATTATTACGTAATTTGTCTATTTTATGTTTCCAATTATTTTATGTGCCCATCACTTTAATTCCTTGTATTCTCTTTGTGGTAAATGCGATGCGTGTTTGCCCAATGAACTACTGCTGACGTGATTGCTGAGTCTGCAATAAATCCTCAATGATCTGGTTAGTGATCCAACATTGCCCCAGCATTGGGTCAATGTCTTGTGGTTGCTGGGGAGACCGAACATAATAAAACCCGCGATCAACAAACAAGAGACATCGCCCGATGTTGGCTCAATGTTGGGCCAACGTCGTAGGCGTTGGACCAACAATAAACCAACATTGGGTGGATGTCGTTTGTTGGGTGAGAGAAATCAGACCAATAATGCATGGGGTTCGACCGACTTGTCAGATGTTGTACCAGCATTGAGCCAACATTTTCTAAGGTTATCTAATATGAGATGGATGCGCCAGCGCAGATGCTTCTTACAAACGCGTTGGTGGTGTTGGTTTAATGCTGGTACAGCGTCGATGAAGCTATACCAGCATTAACCCTTAAAGCGCTAAGTTAAATAATTTAATTTTTCACCCACCTGAAGTTGTGTCTCGCTACCGCGAGCCACAACTTCAGGTGGGTGAAAAATTACTCATATTTGTTTAATTTAAGACCAAACATGGGGAAAACTTGATGTTTGAACACACATTTCGTTCCCAATAACAGTGGTGTGATCGGCCAATAAAACGGATTAAACACGACTATTGTCGTGCTTAGAGGTTCAAGGGTTAAACCAACTCTGGTTTGGCGTCAGGCAGTTCGGGGTTCAAATCTTGAACGGAAAAATAGATGTGTCACAACATCAGGTATACCATGGCACAGCGTATATATAGTCGATCCAATGCAGGAAAATGTTGGCCCACCGTCTCCGATGCCGGCCCAACATAACCCAACATTGGGTCAACGTCTCGTGTTTGATGGGTATTTGCTGACCTCATCAGCACGACGATCCCAGCAAGCACAACACATTTGTATAACATTTGTACAACGCTGGCCTAACGTCTTCGACGTTGGTCCAACATTGTACAAATGTTATGCAAATGGTTCGTGTTTGCTGGGATTTGTTTACTACGACTGATGGCGGGGTTGCCAGGGGCAGCGCCCCCCAGCAAGCTGCCCTGCGTCACCCTGCCTTGGGTTGCGCGTCCAAAACAGAAAATAAACAATGCTTCAGGATGCGGCGATGATCCGTGAAGGCGGGCGCTAGCACAGCGCTGGATCAATGCTGTGCCAACGTCGAAGACGTTGGTACAGCATTGATCCCGCCCTGTGCTGTTGTATCGTTTATTGTCGTCGGGAGTCGTGGTTCAGCAACTGTCCGTAATCCAATTAACCATCTGCCCACCACGGAGCACAAATTCAACAAACGTACTAGTGAAATTACTTCGAAATAATACGGAGGCTTCGTATTTGACGGCTTTGTGGCGATGGGGCAAGAGGAGAGGGAAGTCATGCTATATTATCGAATGTGTATTTTATTACTATGGTATATTATCAAGAATATAATTATATATATATATATTCTTGATACTACGCAGTTGTATTCCAGGGATGACCTGGCTAAAAAGTTCTTTCCTCTTCCATCTCGCTGCCACCCCCCCCCCCCACCCAAAACAATGTTTGTTGTGTCGTTGTCAATGTAGATGATGTCGTGATTAGATTATGCTGCAATGCTGCAGTCTGTCGCCATTCTAATCGTTTCTTACGTCATCTTATAGACAATTGAAACGCACCCAATGATTGTTTTATAAGTATAACGGCAATATGATGTTACATGAGTGTTGTGTTTTAGTGATGGAAGTCTGATTACTTATGTGTGTCAAGTACAAGTAACCAGCAAACACAAAACATTTGTAAAACATTTGTACAATGTTGAACCAACGTCGAATGTTTTCAGTTTGTTACGTAAATTATCTAATCGCTTAATGAGAAGGCTTTATTAAAAAGAAATAATAAGATCGAGACATTTGAATTTACGGGCCTAAATGTTGACTTCTATATTTTATAAAGTAACTTTGCATCCCAAAAGCCGCGCAGGGAGCGGAACAATCACCTCAACTGCAGACCATGTAATGAATTCGCATTGATTCCTGATCTTGATTATACTGGTTTATGCCATAAAATGTCTGAATATAGCATGCACTATTGACTATTTACCCCTACAATGCTGAAATATTTTGAATAAACCATGGAGACTAATATGAAGTCACCATAAATATCTGGTCCCGCGAGGCTTGTCAAGACTCCCGATGCTTTCACGATGCACAAACTTGGGCATCGCCATGAGCCAGCATTTTGGCAAATGATCAGCGACGTGTGCAAGTACATGTAATCCCCATGCTTCACCATCGAGATAAATGTCAATGCGTGCATTGAATTTTTCTCCCGATGTTTCGTCACCGAGAACCATCAGCGATATATTTCCGAACAACGCCGAGTAGCACACAATATAGTCGGCGAACATTGGTGAGGTGTACACCAAGTTGAAAATGCTCGTGTAAACATATTTAATGTGATAATATCGCCGATAGTTTGAGTGGTCCGTCGCCTATGCACGCCGACTGATCTGCGACGCATCGGCGGTGTTATGGCGATGTTTTCGTCTACGTTTTCTATTTTGTTGTCTTTACCCAGCAGAGCAAAAGTGATCTCTTCTTCATCCATGACCTGATTTGGCAGCCACAAAGTATGTGGTTTCACGTAAACTCTCTCCACCTTGTGCTCTCCATAAGGCACTATATGGGCTATTATCGCCATGACTTCGTCAAGACATCACCACGAAATCGTCAAGACATCACCATCACGCCCGCGACGCATACCCGATATTCGTCTGTCACACGCAAAGCATCGCCGATTCTCAGAATACATCTGTTAGCCGATGTATAGCGTAGATTTTTCTCTGGATCTTCCCCTATGCATCACCGAATATTTGGCGAAATTTCGGCGATACTTCTCCGATTATTCCTCGAAGCTTCGTCAATACATCGCGTGTGTAGTTTCGCGTGAGACCATGTCAACATGCACATGGGCAGGATACCTATGCTATGTGTCTTATCTACAGCCATTATATATTTTTTTTCTGTGTGGGGACCATTTTTTGACGTCAGCATCCTGGCGTCCGAAATTCTGACGTCCAAAGACGGTCCCCGCGCTGAAAGGGTTAGTAATAGTAAGTGTAGCACAAAATACCTGGTTTCCACTTCAGGTATATCACAATGCTAGGAGAGATTTGGATGAAAAACCTACTACCTACTGTAGGATCAGCGGGGATCGAACTCAGGGCTCAACAAATGGGTTATTTTAGATTAATTTTATGCACTGGATGTATATTCCATAAATGTCATAGGCTCGTTTTTTCAGGCTATGCTCTGTTACCGAAAACAAATTGTAGATTGCAGAACAACAATTCATTTTCTGAAATATGAACAGACAGACAGACAGCATTACTTGTTGTTGCCTTACATTGAACATCACAGTATTGTTATATAATGAGCCTAATTACATTGAACATTGTTCCTAATTTTTTTATTAATTTGTGGGTGGTATTGTCTACAAACAGCTCTTATACATTCTATTTAACCCTTACAGCGCGGGGATCGACTTTGGACGTCCGAATCTGACGTCTGTAGATGTCAGAGTCTGACGTCTAAAGTCGATCCCCGCATTGAAAAAAAATTAAAAACATTCAAAAAGCCGTAGACCCATAACATAGTATTTAAATGAAGCGTAAAGAGTTGACTACAAGAGTTTATGGTGATTTCAAATTGAAAAAAATGCTGTCCATGTTTTATACAAAAATAATTCAGCGTTGCAAGGGTTAATACGGAGAATAATATTCTGAGCGAATAAGGTCATATTCCAGCATGGGGATTTATACTAATTTATGCATACTATGCAAAAAATAACGAGTCCCACGTTGATCACTGTGACTAAATACTCTGTGGTGCAAAGACAAACATCAGTAACTGCTTACTTTTCACTTAAGCAGTTACCGCTGTCTGCCTTTGAACGTCGGTACCCTCATTCCTATATGTGCATGATGACATCATCACACCCTATTTATAATCCCATCTCGATCCTGTATAACCTGGTAGGACTGCCATCGCGTCTGTATATACATGGACGCACAGTGGATGCAGCCGTGCGACCGGGATGGAGTCCGACTGATTGAGAGATCAAATCCAGGCAATGTAAGTGATGAAATACGCATCCGTCATTTATATGAGCGGTGACACTTTGTGCCATAAAGTTTCCATCAGCACCTCAAATCTTGAAACTTCTTTAAGGACAACCCAGTAAACACAAAACATTTGTATGACATTTGTACAATGTTAGACCAACGTCAAAGATGATAAATGGGATAAATGTTATACAAATATTTTGTGTTTTCTGTGAAATGATATTTTTCTGGGGAAATGTTTCATGATCTGCTGCATCTATGTTGTTTCTATTTTTTTGCGTTTACAGTGTATAATTCGTTGTCGGATCGCTCCCTGGAAGATCGCTCCCTGGAGTGTCGTGTCTGCTACTCATATCATGTGCCACTCATGTGAATGACACACTCATTAAATTATGTACGACACAAATTTTGTGTCGTACATACGACACTATGGGTTTTCTGTTACGAGAACACATTTACGAGAGTATGTTTTCCTTTCAGTTCTAGATCACTTGAATTGCGCGACAAGTCCAATCCAGGAGCCGAGCTAACACAAAGTATTTGTATAACATTTGTACAACGTCGGTACAACATTTGTACAACGGTGTTTGCTGGGATGATATTTTACCTGATAACTAACACTAAGCATAACAGCATTATGTTTAGGATTGATCACATATATTAAAAAAATGTGAAACTGTTTTGAGCACTGCTGTGATCTGTCGCATATTATGCGACAGATCACCGCAGTGCTTATGTCATATTTGAATATATCTGATAAATTGGTCAATCATAGATAGTCTGAGGGATATAAGCAAAGCATTGATTTCCTGAGCTGACTCATTCTACTGCTTTACTATTACCACGCTGAGCCAATACCAGTTTAATGTTGGGCCAACGTCGCAGAAAAATGCCGGTGGCTTCAAATTCCCAGGGTAATAATAATTCCCAAAATCTGTCCAATCAAATTGTCTAAATTTTCGCCTAATTTAGACACATCGAAATAGAAGAACAAGGTATTTCTCAACGTGTCAAAATTGATGTGAAAAACTGCTGCAAATCTGTTGATATTAGCAATCTATAGATTCCTTGATATTAGACACGACATTGAACAGGTATGTGAGATTCAGAATGTGGTCGGCATCCTGAATATGCGACGGTTATTTGCTTCTATGATGACTATTGTAGTTGCCGTCATTTTGGGGAGATATCCCAGGCAAGTGGAAACCAATAACTGGTAATGGGTGTGAGAGAGGGGGGACCCCATCTATGTGATCAAATTCTGCTGACTCAGATGGTAAATGAGAAAAACCGTGTCACCCCTTTACTTTCTGAACGACTGCTCTCTGCACCCTGGGACAGAAAGCAGCGAGTAGGTGAGTGAGTGAGTGAGTGAGTGAGTGAGTGAGTGAGTGAGTGAGTGAGTGAGTGAGTGAGTGAGTGAGTGAGTGAGTGAGTGAGTGAGTGAGTGAGTGACTGACTGCCTGCCTGCCTGCCTGCCTGCCTGCCTGCCTGCCTGCCTGCCTGCCTGCCTGACTGACTGACTGACTGACTGACTGACTGACTGACTGACTGACTGACTGACTGACTGACTGACTGACTGACTGACTGACTGACTGACTGACTGACTGACTGACTGACTGACTGACTGACTGACTGACTGACTGACTGACTGACTGACTGACTGACTGACTGACTGACTGACTGACTGACTGACTGACTGACTGACTGACTGACTGACTGACTGACTGACTGACTGACTGACTGACTGACTGACTGACTGACTGACTGACTGACTGACTGACTGACTGACTGATTGACTGATTGACTGACTGACTGACTGACTGACTGACTGACTGACTGACTGACTGACTGACTGACTGACTGACTGACTGAATGTTAACGCTCTTTTCTACAGCTATGGCAACATTCAGAATGGAGTCTTGATTATTCTAGAACTATCATCAATTTTAAAGACTTGGTTACACTTATCGCACCATTTGCGTAGCCTATTATCAAGTCTTTGTAACATTTATAAAAAACAATATCCATCAATACTACTCTGCAAAGCCGAAAGGCAGTATCTGCTTACTTGTAAAGTAAGAAGATACTGCCTTTTGGCTTTGCACGGCAGAATACTGCTCTGAAAAAAACAAAATTTCAGTTTTGCACGGCGGAATACCTTCATTTGTTTGATGCACTACCGATATGATATAGCGGGGATGAAAAACATTTATATAAGCCGAATTCTATTTTTGAAAGAGTCGATTAAAGTTCAGCTATATATGCACATTTTCCGGTGCGTTGATCTTCACGCCGAGCACAATTTTTTGCTGGATAATGAGCTTTAATATAGATAATGAGGTGACCATTTGTATATCAATTGTCATTGACAGCTGCCATTCACTTGTATGTCACTTGCTACGTGTCAGTTAATTATTCTAAAATAATTGTGTGGTGGTTATTTCTAAAAATTGTATGACCTTACTTATCTACAAGTTATTTGTTTACACACAAAGTTGGAATAGCGAAATTTTAGGTTTGTGGATGACATTTAAAATTAGAAAGATTTAGTGCGCAGATGGTTAACATATGAGAGAGATAATTCTCCTTGATGCCAATAATAATTAATTACAAGTTATATTTAGCTATTGAACTTGCTGAAGTGTTCTAAATTGCCTTGATTCGGACAAAGATATCATTCTCCCATTTAGATTGAAATTACACTCCAGGTTCCATGTAATTATAGGGATATCGTCGTCACCAAGGGTCATATGAGACATTTGACCCCTTACAACGCTTAATTATTCTCTATAAACCATGGAGACCGAAGGTTTTTTTTCAATTTTAAATCATCATAAATGTCTTAGTTAGCTCTTTCCGCTTCATTTGAATACTTATGTTATGGGTCTACGACCATTAAAAATATTTGTAGCCTTACAGTGCGGGGATCGACTTTAGTCGTCAGAATCTGACGTCTACAGACGTCAGATTCTGACGGCTAAAGTCGATCCCCGCGCTGTAAGGGTTAATAGAAAGGTGATAATAATTATGCGAGTGTTTTGTCCATTTAACTATGCATCAAAGAAAATGACAATTTTCGTTTTTAGTTTTGTAATGAAGTAGTGTATCCCCTAGATTATGATTATGAGTTTTTAGATTTAAAAAAATATTTTTTTATCAACATTTTTATGAATCCGCTTAAAACCCAAACAAACATTTTGTATACCTAAGCACTTGCTGAAGGACGGTTGAATGTTCCTACAGCATTGGGCCACATGTTGATGCCGTCGGCCCAGCGCTGGGCAGACAATCAGAGCTGCAGGTGTATCCCCCCCCCCCTGTCCTTACTATAAGACAACGATTAGCGGCGATTGCTTTGATCTCACCGTCCAAGACGTGGGGATATGTGATGTAAAGTGCTATATATCGCTGACTTGTTTTGTTTACATGGCAATATACGACCTGGAAATATAACTATTTCACTCTTTGTCGGTGCTTTAAAATTGTTTTTTGCCTTTTTTGTATTTTAGTTAAGATTAGTAATCTATATAGCTTCATATAAATTAAAAATGTCTCATCCCATGGGGTCCCTTTAATTAACGTCATTTTTCGACCAGAACGGTCACTAAACTCAATGCTTAACCCATACAACGCCGAATTATTTGTGTTTAAACCATGGAGACTAAAGGGTTTTTTCAATTTGAAATCATCATAAATGTCCCAGCTAGCTCTTTCTGGTTCATTTGAATACCTATGTTTTGGGTCTACGGTCAGTATAAACGTCAGAATCTGACGTCTACAGACGTCAGATTCTGACGTATAAAGACTGTTTCCGCGCTGAAAGCAAAAATATTAACTCCTATTTTAAGATACTGAGATTTGTTTATAAACTTCATGATAGCAAAACTGAGAATTCGTTTAAATCATAAGCTTCACGGGCGCTCTGAAAAGCGAGACGGTTTTGTATGAAACAATTTGTTAACCCTTTAACCGCCAAATTATCTAATTGGAATTATCATCCACTTGAAGTTGTATCTCGCTGACGCGATCCACAACTTCAGGTGAGTGAAAATTATTCAGATTTGACAAAATTAAGGTCAATTATTTTAAAATCTTGCTAATTGATGTTACTTTTTATCTCTAACAAGCTCAAAAGCTGGTATTTAATGGACTAGTAAAAAACGAATATATTCGGCACCGGCGGTTAAAGGGTTAAGCGCAAATAAGTTTGTGTGTAATATCAATCCGTATAAGGTTATCATTATAAATAGATCGAACATCCATACAAATTGCGATTACTATTCACAACAGCACATCACAGACCACGATAAACAAGACACCCTCAGTCAGAAATAGCATCCCCCTACTCAACTTATTTCCTATTCAAAGACAGATCCAAAATAATTTTTTTATCGTGTTGATGAGGTGATATTTTGGGATTCGATATCCATGTCAGATATGCATGAAGTAGAGCCTCACTGACGCCCGACAGTCCACGCATGACGTCATAACAGAAGCGTGTCTCAAACATTAGAACATGGAGCAAATCCATATTATATTATGAATAACCTAATTTGACATATATTTTTTTTGTGGCGGAGAGCTTCTAGTTAGAAGGATCGCGCCCTTCACTATGTGGGGCGGGGGGGGGGGGTAGCTTTTACTAACTGAGAGCTTTTCTAGATATTAAATCTATTTATTAAATGAACCGGAAACTTTGCCCTATTGAGGGTGAAATGGTCACTTGTGATCACTGTATAATCAGGGAACAAAAGAAGCAGGAGAGGCCAACGATCCTGGCAATAAACGTTGGCTTGACGCTGGGCCAATAATGGAGGCGTAAGCCCAACTTAAAGTCAGTATTGTGCCAGGAAATCTTGATAATCACTTTGGTCTTCTGGTCAATCCTGCCGTGCAAAGCCCATAGGCAGTAACTGCTTACTTTTCAAGTAAGCAGTTACCGCCTAATGGCTTGGCTCTGCAGAATGATACTCCAGTCTTTGAGATTTACCTGACCATCAGCAATCAACTGACGTCCAATGCTGGGCGAATTCATAGCCGGCGTTGACTCAGGGCTGAGCGTTGTCTGTAGACCAGGAGACTGGGCGATAATAAGACAAGTATCGTGGCAGACATCTCGTCTGACCGCCTCAGCAATGACGCCAGCAACGAGCACGATTCAAGGCGAATACTTTACGCAAGTTAAAAGTTGTGGATCGCATTCCCGACCTGAGAATGTCGTGCTGCTGTCTAATGACGTAGGCATACAAGAGCCACGTACTGTGACCGTGAGGTTGGGTGCTGATCCTCAACAACTTAGAATCCACTGGCAGTCGTGGTATAATTTCGGATAGGGGTATGTTAATGTCCGATCAATCATGGTCAACCGAGACGATCTACCCACAGTATTCCCTTGAATTATCATGATGGTGTTTGAACGTAAATTAAAGCTAATCTTTCAGATAACATTACTGATTTCTTTCAAATGGTTAAGTTACCTTTACAACCCGCGATCCATCGACTATAGACGTAGAATCTGCCGTCTACAGACGTCAGATTCTGACGTCTAAAGTCGATCCCCGCACTGTAAGAGTAAAGATATATATAATAGTCGTAGTCCGATATCATATGTATTCAAATGATGCCAAAAGAGCTAACTAGGGCATTTATGATAATTGTAAAATGACAAAACCCTTTGTTCCCAATCTATCGTTTATAGAAAACTATTTCAGCACCTTAAGGGTTAATCCAATTGCGGAGCGCTATGTACAGCTGACATCAGAGGTTGTTTCCACACTATTGTGAGGAAACTGTTCTGAAACTGAAAATAATTGCTGGATGAACAATCAAGTCGTGATTTCAAGAGTTCTGACTCTTACGTGCTTCTTGATTGACCATGTGAGTCACTACAACGGATTCATCTAAAACAAATAGTCTCACAAAAGGTCAATACCTTAACAACCCCCTCCCCCCTGCTAGTGGCGCAGATATGTGCGTCATTTTGCATTATAAAAAAAAAATCAAGGTAATAAAAAAATACAAATTCGGCCTGCTCTTATACAAAGGCCGACTTTCTTTGATTACCTTTGGTGCGATTGATTAAGCGCATATTTTTTATAATCGAGATCACACTTTTTTAATTGTTAAAACACGAGCGTAATTATTTTACTTTAGAAATGAAATCACTCTAACCACGAAAACGTCACTGGGATAAAAGAGGAGACTGAACTCTGAAAAGATCACGACGTTTCCCTGTAGACTGACTAATCCTGCTAGCTTATTCTTTGCTTAGGTATGTGAAAAATCTCACGTTTAAATGAGGAAGGAATTTAATTGTTTTCTAGTGTCCATCAAGGGCGGGGCGGGGCTGGTGTAATGATTGCAAGTTATGTGGTGTAAACATGGACAATTACCCCTTAAAGCGCTGAAATACTTTCTTATAAACAGTTACTATGAAGACCAAAGGGTTTTTTCAATTTGGAATCATCATTAATGGTTTAATTCATTCATTTGAATAGCTATGGTATATGTCTACGGCCATTACATATATTTGTACTTTTGTAGTGTGTGGATGGGCTTTAGACGTCAGATTCTGACGTCTAAAGTCGATCCCCGCGCTGTAGGGGTTCACCGCTTCCATAATACATACTAAAATCATATTTTTTTGGTTGTCAAAATTTGTATATCATTATTTTTTTAGGAATGCGGATCCATGGAAATAACAAACACCACATTATTATTCCAACGCCGCAACAAAATTGCATTGCCAGTGCAACAACAGACACAAATGGTGAACCAGTGTATGTGACGCTGAGCCAACATTGAACCAACGTCGGATCTTTATACGGGAAACCGACACTGCTTTGCAAAACTAAGAGGCAGTATCTGCTTACTTGTAACGTAAACAGACACTGCCTTTTGGCTTTGCACCACAGAGCAGACACCCAACCCTATAGTGGTTTCATATCGAATGCCCTCTTTTTAACGCAGGTCAGTCGTTCCGCTTCACTGAATCAAAATATTCATTTCTGACGGACCCCACCCCTTAGAACATTGAGCATGCTGCGCATGCGGGTGTGCCTACAACGATTAACCTACTTTGTTGTCGGTTTCCCCTTCA
Source organism: Flabesymbios commensalis (assembly GCA_964017125.1). Classification (NCBI taxonomy): domain Eukaryota; kingdom Metazoa; phylum Annelida; class Polychaeta; order Terebellida; family Flabelligeridae; genus Flabesymbios; species Flabesymbios commensalis. The sequence goes on along the minus strand of OZ024912.1, from coordinate 39,806,651 downwards.
TCAACCATTAACCTGAATTTACCATGGTCATCTTCATCCACTACAAGCCGCGAATTGCTGTCGCAATTCTCGACTTGTAGTGGATGAAGATGACTTAAAGTGTGTGGCAAATTGCCATTTTCGTTCTAAAAACTCTAGGTGTTGGAAATTAAGTGATTCTTCAGAGATACAAAATGATGCTTTGATGCATCGCGAGGGTTGCAAGGATTGACAGAAGGTAAAACTCAGCATAAAAACCATCGCGATTCGCATCGGTTATTTAACCCTTTCGGCGCGGAGATCGACTTTAGACGTCAGAATCTGACGTCTATAGACGTCAGGTTCTGACGTCTATAGACGATCCCCGCACTGAAAGAATTTTAAAAAATATAATAGCCGTAGACTCATAACAAAATAGGTATTCAAATAAAGCGGGAAAACAGAATAAGATTAAATTTAAATGGAAAAAAAACCCTTTGGTTTCCAAAAAAAATTGTTCAGCGTTGCATAGGTTAAAACTCACCACACTCCCTTCGATCTGCCTGATGTTATAGGTTTCTTAATCAAAGGCGCGACCGTTGCTTATAGTCAAATACATGTAAATTGACACGTCAACACCACACCGTAATCATCGTCTATCACCACAACTACAACACGTGTTATCATTACCACTTAGAAGCCACTTAGCCCTGCTCAATTTTACGACACATCCACCATGAAAAAATAAAAAAGTTTATTTTAAAATACAGAACGCTTTTGCCCAGTTGGAAAATATGTTTCCCGTTTTAAATTTTTATCTGTACATTTTCATTTGTGGGTTTTTATTGCGCAACTTACAGAACTTACGATTGTGAAAAAAGTAGATTTTGTGTCAATGCTGGTTAAATGCTGTTCCAACGTCTTCGACGTTGGAACAGCATTTAATCAGCATTGCACGGGTTTGTCTTGAGCTCTGGTTGTATCTGTGCAGGGATTTTGTCTGCGGGGGGGGGGGGGGGGAGTAGCTGTCTGGGGTGTGTAAGTACCAGACAGCGGCACATGGTTGACGACCGCCTCCGGCGGGGATACTTACACGGGTACTTATGTCTAACAGCCCCCGACACACAGCCCCGGGTATGGCATAGTGACACCCGCGACAGCAGCTTGTGCACACTCATTTTAACAAGTGAATATATACTTTAACTCATATTTGCCCAAATTCTCCACAAAAACGTAGGGCCTCCTCGAACCCAAGTTTATTATTTGTTAAATCTTGATGTAATATTTCTAATATACCCTCATAGTCATAAGCAACCAGTGGACACAGCATAATAAATCTTGGCACATAGCTATATAGCCGCCAGAGCTTTAATGTGGCATAGTTGTCAGATGAAACCAAGGTCATTTCAAGGTCATTGCAAGGTCAAATAAGCTTATTTTTTAATGTGTGAAAATCGCATTATTGTGGACTTGGGGGCTACCGAAGATTCGCCTTATTGGGAACTTGAGCAAATAAGGGTTCAACTGCATAATCCTCCTCGTGAGTAATGTACTTTACAAAGTGGATAATAAAGATAAACAGAAGAAATTGTCACTAAGTCTTGTCAAGTGAGCAATTACTGCTGTACGGCCTTTTGTGCTTATACTTTAGCTATGACTTGATGTTTTTTCATGCAAATTTGTCTTCAAGTTGAAACATTCTATCTGTCCCTAAGTTGAGGGGCATACTGCTATGCAAAACCAAAAGGCAGCACCTGTTTATTTTACAACTAAGCAGATACTGCCTTAACTTGGCTTTGCGTAGCAGCACTTATACGTTAAATTGCTGAAATATGTTTGTATGAACCATACAGAGCAAAGGGTTATTTTCAATAATTTGAAATCATCATAAATGTCCTAGTCTTTCCGCTTCATTTGAAAACCTCTGTTATGGGTCTACGGCTATAATAAATATGTTACTCTTTCAGTGCGAGGATCACCTTTAGACGTCTGAATTTGACGTCCATGACGCTTATATATCAGAAGACAACTTCGCATTCCGGCATCGGTTATACATGTAAAAGTCTGACTCATCAACGAGACTGCATTTGTTGTAATTGCAATTCTGTACTATGTGATATTAAGGGAATATATGATTGAATAACCTCTTTTTGTCTCCAAGAAGGTTATATTTTTAGTGGTGTTGGTCTGTTTGTCTGTCTGTCCGTGCGTCGGATTACTTAAAAACTGATGAACGGATTCGTATGAAATTTTTACCACAGGTTTGTCTCCGACCATGAACAATCCATTCGATTTTGGGTATGATCCAGATTATGATTGTGCGTATGATCCGGCGGGCGTTCACAGTCAAATCCTGCCGGGTCGAATGTTTATCATCAGGGTTGTGCATATGCAAACTGTTCAAAGGCCTAGAGTGTGCAGTGCTGTCAATTGTACTGTGCACTCTAACAAACGTTCAATCAATCAATCAATAAAACTTATATAGCGCCTATATCCTCAGCGGACCGAGCTCAGAGGCGCACAAATCCTTAGCGTGATCATGTGTCATAATCGAGGCCAAAGCAGGTTCGTCAACAGGGAGCCGGGCTGCTGAGGGACTAGGGTGGAAAAGCCAGGTCAAATAGGTGAGATTTAAGTAATTTCCGGAATGTTAAGATTGTTTTGGCATTACGTATTTAACGTTTGAAGTCATTCGCTGAGAGTAGGGCATAGTCCCGACTTCAGGCTACATTCTCTCGCGATTTAGCCATGATTGTGCAGAAAGCGACGTAAAGCAATTCACTCATATCACTCATCGTCTTGCAGTTGTTACTTATATAGACAGTTGCTGTTGTTTGCCTCCAGGTGTTTGCCAACAAATTCCAAGTTGAATCATGAACGCCTGCAGGAGCACCTGTTGGTCCATTGCAAAGGCAAACAATAGTAACGCCTCACTTTTATAGCTAGCAGTCATCGCTGTGCTTGTGTTGCAAACATTTTTATTGGAGACCTGCTCCTTCGTGTGTAGCCAAATGGCAGTATATGCGTACTTTACAAGTAAACAGAGACTGCCTTTTGGCTTCAAAGAGCAGTGCTGTCACATGAGAGTGACGATGGCCTGGCAGATGGGTGCCTTGCTGGTGCATTGCAATCTGCTTGAAATCCTTACAAAATAACTTAGCTTTAACCGTTTACCCTCCAAGTTATTCAATTGGAATTTTCACCCACTTGAACCTGTGTCTCGCTGACGCGATTCACAACTTCAAGTGTTTGTGAAAATTATTCAGATTTGACAAAATGGAGGTAAAAAGTTTTTAAATATTGCTGATTGATGTCACGTTTTATTCTTCACATGTTTAAAAGGTGATATTAAATGTGCTAATAAAAAAAATACCCGAATATAATCGGGACCGGCGGTTGAACTGCCCAGAAAACACAAGTCGTTGAACCTATGCTGTTTCAATGTTGGGCTACCGTCTGCGACGCTGGCCCAAAATCGAAACAGCATTGTTTCAACGCCTTGCTGGGACCGAGGAATACTCGCGAATATTACCAGATCTACAGTATATAGATCCCTTCCTGGGACGGATCACGTAAACAGTTAGCTTTGTTTTTGGCGGGAATGTTACATCAGACATGGATGGCGCATCCTCACAGAGGCAGACTTATATAGTTGTTTCCACACTGGACGAATACTTTTGAAAGACTGCAGAATGGGATGGCGTGACAGTAAACCGTGAGTGAGAGTGGTGGAGAGGTAGGGGGTAGGCCGGTTACTCATGCCGCCACAGGGGCACGAGGTGTGAACTAAACCCAGGGATTCAGGGACCCTAAGTTCAACTGGTCCCGATGATGAGTCAGCAGTCCGGTCTGCTGGGGGGGTGGGGTGAAGCCTCGGGGGGTAATTGTTGTGTCCCGCCCGACTGTCAGCAATTGGATTACGGCACCGGGGGCAGGTCTGCTGGCGCTATCACAAGTCGGGAACTGTCCGTGAGTCAGACCCTCTCTGCAGTCTGCATGGATGCTGCTGTGACGGCGATCCCCGGCCGGCTGGATGCGGGACGCCGGGGTGGGGACGCGAGCGATCCGGGTCTATGGACTCACCTGGCCAGGCCACCCACTCATGGAGGCCGCGGACACATAACTGGCGATCCACCGGTCATCCCGCCATTGACTAACAGGACCGCAAACAATGGAGTACGCGCGTCTAAGCGGACCGGATTCACGTGCAGGACACACGGATCACCCGGAACGTCCACGTGCGTGTCAATGTGATCCGGACCACAGGTCCGGGAGAAAGGAGGCCCGACCAGCAGAGAACAGATCCTCAAACTTTGTCACCTTCTGTCCTTATCACAGGTCGGTATATCTATCCCTAACATCACACGTTCACCCAGTGTTGGTTTAATGCTGGCCCAACGTAAAGCATTGGGTCAACTTCTCGTGTTAGCTGGGCTATATTTATTCTTTAGAGACAGAGACAGGAGGAGCTCACCCAATGCTGTTGCATGGTTGGGCCACCGACAGAGACGATTGGTAAAAATTAAAACAACGTCTCATGTTTGTTGAGGTTCGTAGATAGAGTATCCGTTCTCCTCTTCCGCACCCGACTTTGTTACACAAGAAAAGCACAGAAATGTGATTTTATAACTTTTAAACTATTATACTCTGTAGGCCCTAATACAAACTGTCATATTTTGTTTTCTATTTTCCTCTCTGAGCTCAACTTTGGGTGGCTGTGATTATAATATACTTTAACTTCATTTGGTGCTACTTCTGCACACATCTGTTATGCACAACGGCTTACTTTTGCGCGATTCTATATTAACCCTTTAACCGTCAAATTATTCAATCTGAATTTTCACCCACTTGAAGTTGTGTCTGCTGACGCGATCCACAACAAGTGAGTGAAAATTATTCATATTTGGCAAAATGGAGGTCAACTGTTTTCAAATATTGCTGACTGATGTCACATTTTATCTTTGTCACATGTTTAAAAGGTGGTACTTAATGTGCTAATAAAAAATGAAAACCCGAATATATGCGACACCGGTGGTTAAAGGGTTAAAAATAATGTTGCACCAGCATTTCATCCCACCTGGAAGTTGGCCATTTAATGAATGAGAATAAATACAAACACCTGCACTTTTAACGACAAAAAGTGTGGCAAATTTAGCATTTTTTTCTGAATTAAAATTTCCATCGATCTGTCATCTAAGCCTTTGCCACTTAGCGAGCTTAGGTCTGACTTCAGTTTTTTGTATGTTTTGTCAATTGCCCCTGTATAGTCTACAAAGTAGAAATAGTAAACTGTTATTATTTGAATTTTTTTCCTTGTTTTTTAATATTTGCAAAGCCCTAATTTCGGCTGAGTCTCACCTCCCATGCCCTTATTAGTTAGCCCCTTAACTGTGGACTACTTAGGCCTTCTGGGATACTTATGCCTAACCCTTGTGTTGAAGAAGGGGACGCGGCGCAATGGCTAGAGTGCCTGACTGCCTCCCAGTCAGGCATGCGTCCCGAGTTCGAACCCCGTTGTTCCCGTGTGAGTTTTTCAGAGAAACAGCATTGTTTCTCCCTTCTCAATGTGACTAGGCGATCACGTTAATGGCGGCCTCGTCGAGATAAGATTTAGATCAGTGTATCGACGTTAATTTCACACAGAGCCTCGCGCTACGCGCTCCTCACACCTTTGTACTGCTGAATTGTTTGTGAGTATTTTTCATTCATTTGAAGCTGGAATTGCTAACGCAATGTCCAGCTTTAAATGACGAAAAATAATATTATTGGTGAAAAATAGACATCTCCATAAACAAATGAATTATTTGACTACCTTCGGCGTTGCAGAGCAGAGCGCATGGTGACATTAAGAGCTGACCCTTTGCCTCCACATCACATTTTTGACACTCGTGGCATATTTAGAACATAATTAGTTGTTTTAAAAATATACAATCTATCACAATCGGAATGCTCTGAGCTTTTACTCGATGTTATTACAAAACACTTGGCAATTTTATAAAATCTGATAATTTTCATCCACCCGAATGTGTGTATGACGGCGCAGGAAATTCAACGTGAATCTCAACGTGAATTAAAATCATAGGATATACTCTTCTCTGCAAAGCCAAAAGGCAGTATCTGCTCACTTGTAAAGTAAACAGATACTGCCTTTTGGCTTTGCACTTGAGATCACTAGTTCGAAACTCGCTCTGGACTTCAAGTTTCAAAGAAGCAAAATGTTTATTCCCTGCTCACTCGTAAAGATTCAATATTGTAGGGAGCCTCAGTGACCGAGAGGTAGCGTGCTTGGCCTCAGACTGCCAGGGCTCGCTTTTCGAATTCTGTGTCTGGAGGGCAGTGTCATCGCATTCATCTCACCATCCTGAGGAGGTTCTCTTGGCCCAGTTTAGCCTACAGGTGCACAAATGTGGTCTAAAACTCCATTCATTTAATTTCATTTCACTGGAGTGCCGAGTGGCTGAATCACAGCAAACATAAAACATTTGTATAACTTTTATACAACGTTGGACCAACATCAAAGACGTTGGGCCGACGTTGTATTAAAATGTTCTACGGATGTTTTTTTTGTTTAATGAGCAGCTGTTAACCGCCGGTCACGATTACATAAGTTGTTTTCTTTTTTATTTAAATACCAGCTTTTGAACCTGTTAAAGAAAAAATGTGACATCAATCGGTAAGATTTTAAAATCGCTGACCGCCATTTCGTCAAATCTGACTCATTTTCACTCACTCGAACTGTTGAATTTATGGTCCACCAGTGAAACACTAGTGGATGAAAATTCCAATTAAATAATTTGATGGTAAAAGAGTTGAAGTGCCAGTCACGTCTATGTGGTCCATATCCGTTTTTGTCCGTCGAATGTCCGTCGAACAAGAAAAAATGGACTATAAAATAAAGAGCATCAAATTTGCTAAATTGGCAAATGAGCAAATACCGCCTTTTTGTCTTTGCAGAGCATTGTATCAAAGTTTAATTTCGCCCACATTCTACCTTTAAATAAGTGATTAGGTGTATTTTGCGCGTTAATCGGTGCAGCCGTGGCATATGTGATTCCAGCAAACATGAGACGTTGGCCCAACTTTGGTTAACTGTTGGCCCACCGTCTACGACGTTGGCCCAACAGTAAACATTGAGTCAACGTCTTATATTTGCTGGGCGCGATATACCAGCAGACGCAATAGGCGCAATCAGAAAAGCCTAACGCAACGTGATCAATCTGACCCACTTGTAGCCTACATCTTGGATGTGAAACGATGACTCAATTGGTTGCAGAATGATGTAGACCTAGTTGAAAGATTAAAACAGTCATGTGTTTCAATATTATGTAAATGTAGGGCTTATTTCAGTGTTGGTTATTATTCTGACTAAAAACTCAAATTACCCCAAACGTGATGACGAATATCAGTAGGCGTAAGAACGTACTTGAAGATTTGGCAGAATTATTTTGGCACATTCATTAATTTGAGCAAGGACGTTCTCAAAAGTGTGGGAGTGTACGCTAATTTCCCTGATTAATTAATAATGATCTTTGTTTTTCCTTTTCATTTTGGGCAGGTTGACACAGGCTCAATAAAAGCGGAGGTAGGATTAATCCGAAGTAATTAAAAGATAATTAACGGAGATTTACATGCTCGTAATAGGGGGGGGGGGGGGTGTCGGCGGCGCACACATATAGCCCTGGCAACAGAGTGTGCAAAACAATACGTTTTCTTGGAAATGAAAGGGTTCATCTTTGCAGTGCAAAGTCAAACGGCAGCACCTACCCCTTCACTTCTAGGCCGAAGTGTAGCTATGGTGAATTCGACGGAAATTTCCGTCATGTATGGCGACGTACATTGACGAATAACGACAAAATTTTTCCATGTATGGTCGTGAAGGGATTAACCCTTCAACCGCCAAATTATTGAATTTGAATTTTCACCCAATTGAAGTTGTGTCTCGCTGACGCAATTCACAACTTCAAGTGAGTGAAAATTATTCAGATTTGACAAAATGAAGGTTAACTTGTTTCAAATCTTGTTGGTTGATGACACATTTTATATTTACCATGTGCCCTGAAATATTTTTGTACAAACCATGAAGACCAATGTTTTTTTTTATTTTAAAATCACCATAAAGGTCTCAGTTAGCTCTGATAAATATTTTTACTTTAGACGTTATAATCTGACGTCTGGTTTTGACGTCTTAAGTCGATCTACGGACGTCAGGTTCTGACGTCTAAAGTTGATCCCTGCGCTGTAAGGGTTAAGCAGATACTGCCTTTTTGCTTTGCAGAGCAGATCTGCCACTTTTATTTGAATACATAATGGTCATCTCAGAATATAGCTGATTTTCTGACTTCATGCCTATCTCTATGTTATCGCGGTAATGGTGGCGACTCTAATAAACATGACTTAAACTGAAGAGTTACAACTTCGATTTAACCCTTTCAGCGCGGGGATCGACTTTTGATGTCAGGTCAGAATCTGTCGTCAATGGAAGAATAAAAACATTTCTAATGGCCGTAGACCCATAACATAGGTATTCAAATGAAGCAGAAATAGCTAACTAAGACATTAATGATGATTTCAAATTAAAAAAACCCTTTGCACTCTATGGTTTGTATATTAATATTTCAGCGCTGTAAGGGTTAATCACATACACGTATTACTGTATTCGCAAAGCCAAACAGCAGTAATTGCTAACAGGAAGTAAGCAGCTTGTTTGCTAACATCATGTTTATCCCCTGCCAACGTTGAAACATTGTTGTATGTCGATGTTGTGTCCTTGAGCACTGCACCCTGAAGTGCGTCACTTCACTCAGGTGTAGGCTTAGTTGAGTAGATCTACATAATAAAACAGAGATTGAAATGTATGTGATGACTTCATAGCGCCAAATGGTTGCAGGAACTTGTGCTCCCCGGGGAGTTGAAATGGTACATGAATGAAGAGTGAACAGGTCATGTTGGTGATCAGCTAATAGGTAATAATAATAAGTGCGCCATATAAGTACAAGACACATTATCATCTCTTACTCAGCTGTGGTCGTGAAGGGAATTCCGCAAAATGCCATGCCACTTCACCTTAGCTGTCAACAGGTGGCGGAAATCCTTCGTGCGGGGATTTTTTTAACTCTGCATTCAGAAGATCGGCGGTTGACAAATCTGTAATAATCAATCGTGGATTCTACTATATAGATAAGGGCCTGCTGTCGTGGATAAAAACTCTCATTGACTGACGGGTCGGAATGCGCCCTTATCGGACCTTACATTACAGATCTGCTCTGCAAAGGGAAAAGGCAGTATCTGCTCACTTGTAAAGTAAGCAGACACTGCCTTTTGGCTTTACACGGCAAAGATCTAGTTTGAATGACACGACTGATCAAATTAGCACGCTCTTTATTTGCCTAGTTCATCGGCTAAATTGCTCTCATACCGACCACAGCATTCAATTTATGTCACACATGCCATTCCATACTGATCGAACTTTATCTCTTTGAAACAGCGATCCCATTATAAGGAAGTAAGACGTTGTACCACCGTTGTTTTAGTTTTGCTCGCTGGGATGTGATGATTATTCTTAGTTTTACGTGTAGGCCTACGTTTATTTTTTATTAGCACATTAAGTACCACCTTTTAAACATGTTAAAGATAAAATGTGACATCAATCAGCAATATTTAAAAACATTTTTGTCAAATCTGAATAATTTTCACTCACTTGAAGTTGTGGATCGCGTCAGCGAGACACAACTTCAAGTGGGTGAAAATGCAGATTGCATAATTTGGCGGTTGAAGGGTTAACCGATATATACTTTAACCCTTTCAGCTCGGGGAACGTCTCTATACTTCAGAATCTGACGTCTATAGACGTCAGATTCTGACGTATATAGGCGGTCCCCGCGCTGAAAGATTTTAAATATTTATAATGGCCGTGAAACCCATAACATGGGTATTTAAATGCAGCGGAAAGAGCTCACTAAGACATTTATAAAGATTTCAAATTGATAAAAACCCATTAGTCTCCATTGTTTACACAAAATAAATCAGCGTTGTTAGGGCTAACGAAATCGCTGATGCAATACAATTCTCAAGTTATGAGGACTAAAAGTAGGACCAGTACTATATCCATGGTAGGAGGAGAGATGTTCAAGTTTCTAAGCCTCATGATCAAATTTACATCCAGCTAATTGGCTGTCATAAAATAAAATTGAATGAATGGGGCTTTAAGCCACCTTTGTGCACATATAAGCTAAACTGGTCCAGGAGAACATCCTGAGAATTGTGAGATGAATGAGATGATGCTGCCCTTCAGAGACAGGATTCGAAATTCAAGCCCTGGGGGTCTGAGGACGAGCACGCTACCTCTTGGCCACGGAGGTTTCCCACAATATTGAATAATTACGAGTGAGCAGGGAAGAAACTTGGTGTGTCACGTAACCTACATGTACCAAACGAACGTGATATAATTGCCGCTCGAATTTGTCACGGTAGGCCTATATACCTAGACAAAATTTGAACACATGACATTAAACTCTTTAATTATGTAAACAGTTTTAAGTATGCATGTTCCTGTAATATCTGGGTTAGGCCAGATAGGCGTAAAGCTCCTTACACCTCCCTGGTTAGGCCTATCATACAGATTAAAGACTTTCATAAAAGTAAATTAAAATGGGAACTACAATCAACAGCACACTTCTGAAGTTAAAAGCAATTTTGGATTTTCGCATGCCCCACTGGCCCAGCAAATGCAAACACAAGACACGTGTATAACATTTGCACAAAGTCGGCCCAACGTCTTCGACGTTGGTCCAACATTGTACACATGTTATACAATTGTTTTTGTTTACTGGAGATTCACAAAGGATCATGAAATAACAAAGGATGGAATTCCACGGCCGTACATGTATCTACTCACTTGTAAAGTCAGCATATACTGCCTTTTGGCTTTGCAGAGCAGTATAGGCCTATATATAATATAATTATGTGGACATAATACATTAAAATTCTGACATGAACAGCGTTGCAGGATTTCATGATCATCTACTGAACTATTTTCGTTTCAACCGAATTATAAACTTACAAAATCGAGAATATTAAAGCAATTTCAAGAAAAATTAAATTGGCCTAATTTCGCCAAATTCAATGCACGCTGGTATCGATGCACTTAGAGTATGCTTATCACAGCTTACGCTCACCATGTAGGGTCAAACTACTGTACTATTGTCATTATTTGGTGGGACATGTTCTATATTTTCATTCCAGAGACTTGTCCCGTATGCCAAGAGGCCGTCTGTATTTTGACTGGCAGAGAGCGACAGCCTGAGTTATCATCTGTTAATAGTTGTCTATTTTTAGACCAGATAAGAGGCATCGGACAGTTTGATCCGTGTAATCCGGAAAACTGATCTCTATAAATTCTGCCTTCGAAATTTATCAAAAGATCGATTAGTCATTACAGCATAATATACACCTTGACCCTTTCAGCGCGGGGATCGACTTTAGACGTCAGAATCTGACGTCTACAGACGTCATATTATGACTTCTAAAGTCGATCCCCGCACAATTATTTATAATGACCTTTGACCCATAACATAGGTATTCAAATGAAGCAGACAGAGCCAACTAAGACATTTATGATGATTTCAAACTGAAAAAACCCCTTTGCTCTCCATGGTTTATACAATTTATTTCAGCACTGTAAAGGTTGACATAATCAGCTTTCAAAGACTTTATCTGCATAAATAAGCTATAACAAAATAAATTAAATTGTATGTGTTTACAGCTGCCCGTTGTCATAATTTGATGACTTCTATATTTATTATAATGTGTAACCTCGTGATTTTTTTGTTCACAAACTGTTCACATATTTCATGATTATTGTATTTATAATTGCTTAGTTGCATAATTATATGCTCTGCCGTGCATAGCCAAAAGGCAGTATCTGCTTACTTTACACGTAAACATATACTGCTTTTTGGGTTTGTAGAGAGGTACAATCATGAAGAGTCGTATCCCTCGCTTGGCAAAATGGCAGATACCACCCTTTGATACCAAGGTGACAACGTGTACAATATAACGTCTTTAAGTATCGCACTGTGCACTCTGGTTCCGGAGGGGTGCGCACTAATTGTCACGACGTGGGGGGTCTTATTGTCAGCGCTGAGGAAGGACGCGATCTCTCGGTATATCGGCGGATCGGCGACATACGTGAAATGCCGCTCGGGATCCGCAGGGGGTCCCATCAGTCTCTGTCATCTCTCTGGATCACTCTCGATCAACCCTTGCAACGCTAGAATAATTTTGTATAAATCATGTAGACCAAAGGGTTTATTTCAAATTGAAATCATCATAAAATGTCTTTAGTTAGCAGGTGAGCCTTTGTGTGCAGGATTATCGTTTAATAACAACAATAAATATATAATTATACGTGTCTTGACAGACAAAGGGTCGTATGTGCCCCTTAGCCCTGTAAACGCCGGTCTCGGTTATATTTGTTTGTTTTCCTTCAGTTTTATTGGCCCATTAAATACCGGCTTTTTAAGTTGTTAAAGATAAAACGTGAAGCGAATCAACAAGATTGCGAAGTCGTACCCCTTCGTTTTTTCAAATCTGAATAATGTTCACTCTACTCAGTGAAAAGCGGGTGGGAATTCCAATTAAAAAAATGGCGGTTGAAGGGTTAAATGACACTCTGGTTGCTAGGGTTTCACATGAGTATTTAATAAGATATTGACGACCTGTAAAACATGCTGCTCCTTTTAACAGTGCTTAACAAACAAAAAATAGCTAGGATTTTCTCGGCTTAACGGCTTAGGCCTCGGATCAATATGAGCAAGTTTTTATTCTTCCGAATACTATAGCGTTCCGAACTGTTCTAAGGCCCTGAGAAACAATGACGTCTAATGTGATTTACAACTAAGCATGATAAGTTATTATCTGAAGTTATCTGACAATTCTGCTTTGCAAAGCCAAAAGGCAGTATCTGCTGACTTGTAAAGTGAGCAAATACTGCCTTTTGCTTTGCACAGCATAATTGGTGTCTGTAGAGTGTCCCAGCTAATGATTTAAACCAATTATGGTTCAATGTTGGTCCACCGTCTACGACGTTGGACCAACATTGAACCATAATTTCAAAATTGTGTGATTGTGTAGCGTAATTCAGAAATGTAGATTGTCTCCGTCGGAAAGTTGTACCGAGTAGGCCTATATACTGCTCTGCAAAGGCAAAATGCGATTTTTTTTCTGATATGATGACCCAACGATGTGTGTATGCTGGACCAGCGTCTAATTTGTTGGCTCGGTATCAAATCAGCGTTAGGACAGTCGCTCATGTTTGTTGCGATAAGCTGATAAGTGTATCGTTTTTTACTTGGTGGAGTGCTGGAAAAATGTGTATGCTCAAAGTGAAAGGTTCTTCAAGGTTTTTACTGCATTAATTGATAAAATTGTCACCTGAATGTGGAACACTATTCTGCCATGCAAAGCCAAAAAAGCAGTATCTGCTTTATAAGTCTATAATAAGACACTGCTTTTTGGCTTTGCAAAGTAGTATTATCAAAGAGTCTAGACTCTTTGGTATTATACTATTTCCTAGAGTGAAATTACAACCACACTTTAGCAATGAGAGAGGCAATCGACAAAAAGCCTTTTCTGCCCAGATATTCTATTATGCTCTAACTTAAATAACTCCTGAATGTTGGAGTCGCCCAGCAAACACGACACATCCAGCCAATGTCTGACCAATGTTGGCCCACCGTCTACGACGTTGGACCAACATTGGTCAAACATTGGCCAGATGTGTCGTGTTTGCTGGGCGGGGTGTCTGGGTGTCGTAGCTGAAATGATATATAATGGAAATAATGTTTATTTTCTTAGCTAACAAGAGGGATATGTCCACCTTGGTCTAGAAGCCCCCCTCCCCCCAAGTACACGCTAGCAATGAAAGTGTCAACAACAACACTGTGGACACAAGACAGTGTTAACTTTTTAGTCATGTCGATTGGATTTCCGGGAGATCTATGACCCTCCTATAATATAAATACCTGGGCTTGTGTTTTCCACCCACGTACAGACATTCCTGTTTAACGTGTGGATAATAAACACCATTTAAAGAGATTTTTTAGAGATAGTTTTTGAACCATATCCCTGGATGTAAATCAGTTTCAAGTGCCCCTCAACAGCACCTGCTTTAGCAGGTGCACGCAAATAGTCCTGATTTTTGTAAAGGAAAACTCAATTGTCGTGTTTATATCAGACAAAGAAATTACGTAGTGAACTTTTTTCACTATTTCTGAAGAGTTCACATTTAAACTGTATTTGAAAGTAGTTTTTGTTTTCAAACGTGATCAAATGGTATTCATAATTATTATATAAAATCCCATTATACGAGATATATATTATAATATACTAGTATAATAACCTCGGGTCCAAGAAGACATGACAAACGCGGTGGGTTTGAAACTAGTACAAAATTTGATGAGTCTGCGAACAAGTGCGTCCCAATCGTGGATCCATGAATTCATAATGCATGCCGAGTAGTCAGAACATACGGATGACTCAGGGCAGCCGATCCAGGCGTCGGCACAACGTCGGCTCTGCGTTGGGCCAACGCCCTGGCGTTGGCCCAACGCAGAGCCGACGTTTATCCGGAGATATTTATCCGCTGGAATGTCCTCCACCCGTGTTAAAAACACATTAGGATGGATCCCGGCGCGGTCTGGATCAGCGCGTCATCCGTGAATAATTGCTAATCAAATCTAACGTTTACTCATTGTTGTGCAATTCAAAGAATGCGTGTCTGGTCCTATTGCATGCCCACAGTGTTGTGGTCAGTTGGTCAGTTTATCTACTTCTCAAAGTCCGCCATCAATGAATGCGTTTTTTTAACACAATTATATTCTGTTCGATTATCAGCTCGCCATTCGAGGTTGAACTCTCACAGACTGTTATAATAATGTATGATAAATTAGTCAGTAATCTGTATGAATAAATGCGTTTTTTGTTTTTGTTTGCATTGGTTATACGGCTCTAAATACGTGTCATTGACACCAACTACACCAAAGTCTAACGTTTAGAGATACATTTAAGCCAATTAATTATTCCAATTTCACGTGATGGTAATTGACGTTATTCATAGGTACGATACATAATATCTCCATGCTATGTACAGCCATGACATGTATACATACGCTATGCAAAAATAGGTCTGGATTAGAGAGCTGATGAGAAAAAATATTACAATAATGTGTTTTCTGTGCAAGATTCATTTTGTGTATCACATAAATCACTGATATTGGGAACGAAATGTTTAAACAACATTATTTGCCAATGTTTGTTCTAAAATTAAACAGATATGAGTAATTGTCACCCACTTGAAGATGGGTGTGGGTGGAAATTCTAGTTATTTAACACAGCGGTTGAAAGGTAGTATATGAACGATAAATTGTTTTTTTTATGCATAGAACAGCTAAAATAAATTATTACAAAGTGTGTTTTGTAAATAAAGGTTTTTGTTTTTTGTGGGATATGTTCCTGAACAGCGTTTGTGTACCTATCAAATGATTTTGTTTGCAGACAAATTAAAGGTCTTTGTATTTCCTCCCATCACCGAAGGATTTACATCAACACACCAGTCATTATATCGTCACCTTGGGGATGGAAGAGTATATCTGCCACTTTGTGAGGTGGCAAATATATTTTGCTGTATTACAGACTATATCCCCACTCCAGGCCTTCGCCCCAGGGGGTGAATAGTCAAACTGTGTTCCTTTTGACAACAGATTTTCACAAAAATACGTTGGTGTAAAACCCACGTATTATTCACTTATTTAGGTAATTTTCAGGTAATTTAAGTTGTGGATCGCGGTAGCGAGACACAACTTCAGGTGCCAGGAAGTGTCAATTTAGCTCAAATAATATGTATATAATAATATATATTAATCTGTGCGTGGACGATCATCGTTTTTGGCAGTACACTCCCAAAACCAAAAGTACAATACCTGTTAAAATGACAATGTATCTTTGTGTACGATCGCCACCCATGCAGTCAGACACTGTGGCACATGGCTCGAGGCTGGGGGGTGGGGGGCCGAGATGTCCAGGGTACGGACAGCTGACCGGACCATAATGACCATACTGACCAGTAGGCCGGTCATCATCACGAGCAGCTGTGTGACGCCGCTCATCACACGTGCCCAGAGGGGGTCGGGGGGACTTTAATTTCTAAATGTGAAAACGGTGACCGACTTTGTGTGGGAGGTTGTCAGCTAAAAATTAAATGAAATTAATGGAGTTTTTAGGCCACCTTTGTGCACCTGTAGGCTAAACTGGGCCAGGGTAACCCCCTGAGGATGGTAAGATGCTCTTCAGACACGAAATTCGAAATTCGGACCATGGGGGTCTGAGGCCGAGCACGCTACCTCTCAGTCACGGAGGCTCCCCACAATACTAAATCTTTACGAGTGAGCGGGGAAGGACCATTTTGTTTCTTTGAAACTTGAAGGCTAAAGTGGGGTTCAAACCCGCGATCTCCGACTTCCCAATCAGGCAGCTTTAATCACTGCCTACTTAACTTTACTTTCATCAGTAATACTTCCTCATTACTGAATGTTCCCTAAATTTGAACAACGGTAATGCATGCTAAATTGAATTGTATGATAAACATACGTTAACCTAAATAGAGAGTAAAATCGAGTTAATACACCCAGATTGTAAAACGATTTTCACCGATCGCAAGCTTCCAAGATTCAATGCCGGATGTGAATGAAAACTATACTCGACCATTCATAAACAAGACGCCTGTGCCGAAACAGTACTGAAAATCAAAAAGGCAGTATCTGCTACTTGAAAAATGAGTAGATACCGTCTTTTAGATTTGCACAGTGGTGAGGAGGGTGTATCACAGCTCGCAAATAAAACAGCAAATGAGCTCCATCTCGACGGCTTAGTGAAACGAGAACATCCCCCTGCTAACCGTTGCCAGGGTCCGGGAAACAGGGTCTAGCTGTTGTTGTCCAAGTTGCCATGGTTTCCAAGAAATTGGCTTATCAGTTGCCTAAGTGATGGCAGCGTCTCCCCACCTGATATTCATTTACACTTTCATGGGGTACACCTGGTACACCCATTTGAAGTTGTGTCTCGCTACCGCGACCCACAACTTCAAGTGGGTGAAAATTATTCATATTTGTAATAATTTGAGACCAAACATCCGTAAATCTTGATGTTTAAACACTCATTTCATTCACAATTTAGCTGTATTTTAACCTGCTAATACATCCAAAACGACTATATACCGTACTTAGCCGTGTATGGGTTAGAGGAAGTTTGATGCATTAGATGCTGAAACAGAGGAAAGACGCAATGTTACGTAGTCGCATCTTCCCCACAAAAAGGCTCGACTCCGCGCCTCGCGGAGTCAAACCTTGCTGTGGGGAAGATGTGTAGTCATCATTACTTTGTAAAGCCATGTTTTTTTTTATAAAAAATAGAACAAAACACGCGCCGTATAATACAATTGTGCTAAAGCAATACAATGTTGAACAATTCGGGTTTTTAAATGTTAAACGCGAGCAATTTGCTGTGCAGCAGTGGCGGATCCAGCAGTGGCGGATCCCCCCCCCCCCACTTCTTGGTGAAAATATTGACTTTTTATGCATTTTTTTGAATAAAGTGAAGCTAACACCCCTTTTTTCAGCCAAAATGTGGCTTACGCCCCCTCCTCTTGCACATTCTGGATCCGCCACTGTTCAGAGTGTGTCCATGTTGTTGAGAACAAATCCGAATATTGTATTTTCACATTGTATCCATCGGGAACACACCCCCCCCCCAACAAGCGAGGCGTTTGGTTCAATGTTGTTCTAATGTTGAGCCAGAGGCATAGACGTTGAATTAACATTGGGTAGTATCTCGTGTTTCTGAGGAGGGACCACTTAACTGTCTTTTTTATTTTCCCAAAGGCAACGTTTATGCTAATTTTGAAGCATACAATGCACCCGGTATGCAAATTAGCGTGTCATTATAATATATTATCTACTCTACGTATTATATGTGTTTAACCATTGCAGCGCGGGGAACGACTTTAGACGTCATAATCTGACGTCCATGGACGTCAGATTTTGACGTCTAAATCGGTCCTCTGACAAAATTGAACATTCGTAATATAGGTATTCAAATGAAGCGAAAAGAGCTGACTGAGACATTTATGATGATTTCAAATTAAAAAAACCTTTGGTCTCCTTGGTTTATACAAAAATATTTCAGCGTTGTATGAGTTAACATATATCTACCTAAACATGTCATTTTGCATCAGTCACACGTTTAAAATGAAGTATAGGGATAAAATCTGGCTACATATCATGCACACGGTGGTCGGATATTGGGCCAACATCATATCACTTCGGTCCCACGCTGCACCATCGCTCTGTGTAAGGTGTACACCAATGCAGTAAACACAAACATTTGTATAACATTTATACAATATTGGACCAACGTCGAAGACGTTGTGCCGACGTTGTATAAATGTTATACTAATGTTTTGCGTGTACTGGGCACTTTTTCTGTAGAGAATATTATCACTAATTTTGTTCTTGACTATTCTCCTACATATTTGTCAGTCAAAGCATAACTTCATTTTTAATTTATGTATCGTTGGTTGTAAAACCGTGGCAATGGTGATAATGTTGTCACTGCTTTTCAATGTGGTCGTCTTTCTCGTTAACATTTCGTTAACATTTCGTTTTTAATCTGTTTATTAGCCGATCAAATCACCGCTATTGAGAATGAAATGAGTGTTTCAACATAAAGATTTGCAAATGTTTACCCTCAAATTAAACATAGGTGAGCAATTTTCACCCACTTGAAGTTGTGGGTAACGCAGGGTGTGAAAAATTAAATCTGATACCTTGACGTGATATCATTAACTTTCTTCTATGAATTGTTTTGGTTAAAATTCTTAATACTGCGCATTTGTTCATACCCAGCAAACACAAACCATTTGTATAACATTTGTACAACGTCGGCCCAACGTCTTCGACGTTGGTCCAACATTGTACAAATGTCATACAAATGTTTTGTGTTTGCTGGGTAGAGTATGGTCAACATAATAAGGTGAATACACCCTTTTCATTCTGATCACGATATTTTTGCTTGTGTCTAACTTGTTGTTGGTATGTTGAAACAACCAACGTCTCAGATTGTGACACAGAATTAGGCCAACATTGGGCAAACGTCTCGCGTTTACTGGATAAATATACCTGGTTAAAAATTCCCAGCATACACGATCCACTGACCCAATGTTGGTTTAAAGCTGGGCCTACATTAAAACAACATTGGTTCAATGTATCGTGTTAAGTGGGTTCCCAGCAAAGACGAAATACTGGCCCAATGTTGGTTCAATGTATACGATGTAGACGATGACCTAGCATTGAACCAGCATTGAATCAGTGAATCGCTCGGTCATTCATATTTTCAACTTGCACATCACAGGTCACGTCGCAAGAAAGTTGCTTTAGTTCTTTTTCGTGATTTTGAATAGAAAATGCGCCGCAACCGCTCCATTCTGACTGCATTTTTGTTGATAAAAGTACACCCTATGTTTTCAGAACGATCATGATTTTTAATTTGATAACGAGCGGACCAGAAGGTACAGATATATCGACCGACGCACTTTTTGAGTGGCTGGCTGTCCGTCCGTCTGCAGGGCTTGCACAGCCTCAAGGGGTGTTCGGGGCACTGGTCATTTGCCGGTCAGATTGTCATCTACGCATGTACTTTCTCGCCGATCTGCATGAAAAGCGAGTGTGCGTGCCCTGACCCTTTACAAACCAAAGCCTCACAAAATGTCATTTATTTGTAATAAGGATATATTTTCCAGTGGCTATCCCAGTGTGTGAGCAAAGTGCGCAATTCGGTATTTTTCATCCTAAGCGAGCTGCTGATCGCCACAGCGATCAGCAGCTCGCTTAGGATGAAAATTTAGCGGTGTCCTTCAGCCACCAAAGGGTCAAATCATAATTAAACTTTCAAATGTATACATTGCTGTGCGCGCGGCTGTGCGGAGCCCGTTTTCCAGATGCCGCGTCTGCTTATTTTTTAGTGTTTATTTTCTGTTTACGACCAAAACTACACAGTTTTTATGATCTGCAGGAAACTCGTGCGGCAGAGAGATTTACCGTCGCACACAGAATACGGAACGGTACGTAAAGGGTGCCACTCAACATACTGTCTCTATTTCTTCCGAATAACTGTATTATTACAGAAGAAAATATTAATAATTCATATTTATTAATTTTCTCTGAAGATTTCACTGTAGGGACACCGCTTCTGTGGATGCATGTAGCGACACAAACTCCAGCAATGCTGCAGACACGTCGGTGGCGCGCGGGTCGACGGCAGTCGGTAGATAGATCTGTGGCGCACAGAGGCGGACTCTGGCGGAGAGCGTAAAACCCTCAGCGGCCCGGTCGAGTGCGGGCCAGAAAAAAAACAGACCTTAAACATGAGACGTTACTATGACCACTGATAAACAAAATCAGCATCACTCTTGTGGCCGATCAGTTTCAATAACTTATGCTAAATGATTTTCAGCTTTGGCATTGAAGAAAAATACTTTTTAATCAATCCCAAATGGACAAAACATCTCAGAAACATGTTGGCCTGAGTGCACTGTGTTATGTGTCATTTTGCACTGCGTCATTCATTCATTCATTCATTCATTCATTCATTCATTCATTCATTCATTCATTCATTCATTCATTCATTCATTCATTCATTCATTCATTTATTCATTCATTCATTCATTCATTCATTCATTTATTCATTCGTTCATTCATTCATTCATTCATTCATTCATTCATTTATTCATTCATTCATTCATTCATTCATTCATTCATTCATTCATTCATTTATTTATTCATTCATACAATTATTCATTCATTCATTCATTCATTCATTCATTCATTCATTCATTCATTCATTCATTCATTCATTCATTTATTCATTTATTCATTTATTCATTTATTCATTTATTCATTTATTCATTCATCCATTCATTCATTCATTCATTTATTAATTCATTCATTCATTCATTCATTCATTCATTCATTCATTCATTCATTCATTCATTCAATCATTCATTCATTCATTCATTAATTAATTCATTCATTCATTCATTCATTCACTCATTCATTCATTCATTCATTCACTCATTCTCATTCATTCATTCGTTCGTTCGTTCGTTCGTTCGTTCGTTCGTTCGTTCGTTCGTTCGTTCGTTCGTTCGTTCATTCATTTATTCATTCATTCATTTATTCATTCATTCATTCATTCATTTATTCATTTATTCATTTATTCATTCATTCATCCATTCATCCATTCATTTATTTATTCATTCATACATTTCTTCATTCATTCATTCATTCATTCATTCATTCATTCATTCATTCATTCATTCATTCATTCATTCATTCATTCATTCATTCATTCATTCATTCATTCATTCATTTATTCATTCAGTAGACGGTGTCAAACGGTATAACAATGTGGTGGTGACATTAACAAGGCCTTACATGCAAAACAAAAATATTTACTAAAACTTACTCAACAAAGGCGTGATTATTTTTATTGTGAACTAAATGTGCTATAAAATGGCCATAGATTACGGTAATAACTTTAGCTATTATTGATCACCACGTAATTCCCCTCCCCCCCCCCAATTTTTTTTTAAATATATATATTAGCCTGTATATGGCTGTCTTTGGGCCATCAAAAGGCTTGCATAGGCTATGATGATTGTTTTATAGTAGCAACCACACTTTCAAATGTATAAAAGTTGCGCATTTACACTTAGGCTCGTGCACGATTCTCGGGATTACTCAGTTTGGTAGAATGGTTTACCAGTATCCAAGCAAAAGCATGTAGGCATGCATACAGGCCAGCTGAAACTATGGTCTGAACATAGTCGGACAACACTTTTTTATAGGTTCAATGGACGTACATTCCCTGCCCATTCGCATGAATGTAAAAATGGAAAATACAAAAAATGAGTGATATTGTTTTATGTCGCCTTCTGCAGAATCATGGAAATATCGGGACAGAAGAAAGACCAAAATCGGGACAATGCCCTACTCCTATCGAATGACTTCAAGTGCATAGTGCCATAGACAACACTGCGCACTCCAAGCCTTTGGACAGTTTGGTGCACTGTATTATGCACACCTCGATTACAAACATTCGAGCCGACCGGGATTTGAACCCAGTACCTCTGAGTTTTGAGCTACGACCGGAATAGTTGATCCATCGGGGCCGGCCTAATGTGCTCGAAGGAAAAATGAAACATTGTATTGCCAGTCTTTGAACTGCATGTTGTATTCCAAAGATAACTTTTGGACAAGTCATACACTTTTGTTTTTGTTTTCGTGCGATACAAAGATAGCACAGCACTTCAACAGTGTAGGCTACGCTTTTTGTCGAGCATGAGTTACGATGCACCTGCCATACAAATTGAGCTGCTTGTTTTTTGGTGTACGGAATGTCGTGAGGGTATAATATTCTACCCAGTGCGTTGACATTGAACGGCTTTGAAGATGAGACTTTCAAGTTCAGCTTTCCCAAGGCTAATCGCACTGCAGATTGGTATTTTTGTGCGCCTGGGTTTGCCTCGCGTATGAAAACGTTGAATTTAAGTTGGGCCAGCGTCGTACGGCGCTGGCCCAACTAAAATCCAGCGTTTTACTATAGCGTAGCGATGCGATCGATTCGATTCTTCGGGGAGTTGTGATAGAAGTAAACCTGAATGGGCTCAGGTAGTGTTGGCGCGTGTGTAGAGGCGTTGTTAGCCGGGCTACCATTGGCGGTGCACCTGGCCCAATCAGCGCACCTCCCCGTCGACACCGCTGAGCCCCCCACCGCCCGGCGCGGGTGACGGTCCTGTAATTGTAGGCCCTGCACTGGAGAAGTGAGCTCAGTATAACTGTAGAAGAGCGGCGTGAGCGCGTGCGACCGGACTCGTGAGTGGAGAGACAGAGATAGAGAGTGAGTCTTCAGTGATCCCGGTCTGAGATCCCGACTGACAGTGACAAGTGCGGGGTCCACTCGAGCGGCACCACCACACGGAGCGATTCCAGGACAGGATACTTAAAGAGACAGCGACGCGTTGAGTCCTGAGGGGGGACGTTTTACATGTGGGATTATCTGGATCGCGGTGTGTGATCCGTATGTGATGACCCAGTGTCGCACGACATGACAGACATGGGAGAGTGTTGTCCTCACTAGATAGAAGTCACACATCTGAGACAACTCACACACATAGCTGCACAGCTGGGAATCAGCAACAGCTGGATTTAGTAGACTTTGTGGATTATCACTTGGATTATACCTGTGCGCTGCCACCACACCGGGATATCAGCCAGGTGTCGGGGTGTATCGCCATGCCCGGGACACTGGGGTCGGGCGCTGAGCACGTGCAGGTCCCGGTGATCGTCACTAGGTGGCGGTTCGCCCCCCGCCTGCCGATCTGCCCCAGTCGGTGATGGGATGCCGGTCTTCTAGCGCCACCCTCCCTGCAGCCCCTGTCATCACACTGTGAGTTATACCCCAGCCAACAACACACATTGAGCCAATGATGGTTTAATGCTCGGCCAGCGTCGCAGACGATGGGCCAGCATTAAGCCATCATTGTATCAAATTCAGTCCTAAATTAGGGAAATTGAAGTAAGTTTTACACACTGGAATTTGCGGGGTCGTGATGGCGAAACACAACAGTGTCATGTGCTTAGAAATGTAAAATGTTGAAGTTTTCGCTCAAAAACATTGTAGGCCTATAATTATGCAGCAAGACTCGTACACATTCTGAAGTTATATGGGTTCAAACAAGCCAAGTTCACACGGAAAAAAAGATATTAAAGATTATCCATTAATATTAAATATTGTGTCATTTAAAGCAGGAAATTACGTTAGCAATTCCAGCTGACAATCCAGCACCACTAGGATTCATGGTAGTGCGGTCATTTTTTTCTGCTGTAGCGCTACGCTTCAGCTGCGAGCCTTGAAGAATCCTTGTTTGTCAATAAAACGATCACCCAGCCTTGCCCTAAAACCCTCAAAATCTCTAGAAAGAGAAAAAATCGTATCCCGACGCACGAAATTATGATTTAAAGGTATAAAACCTAATAGGCCTACATAGCTATCTTGTCTGTAATTAATTTGCTCGCTATACGATGTTTTACTACACATTTCGCTGGTGACTGTATGTTCACATTAGATATATATCAATGTCCCATACTGTATATTGAGAGAATCTAAACACAAGCTCACTCATCATCAAGCCGATCGGCAGAGGACATTGCGAGACTTTGTTTCACCGTTGGACCAACGACGGCGACGTTGGGCCAACGTACCAGAGCAGGGTGTTCATTGAAAAGCTCGGGTGATTCCATGAATTTTCACCGTATCTGTATTTGTATATTGATAGTCCTGTATATTCAGGTACAGGGGGTGGACCATATAACCCTTTCAGTGCGGGAACCGTCTTTAGACGTCAGAATCTGACGTCCACATACGTCAGATTCCGACGTATGAAGACGGCCCTCGCACTGAAAGAATAAAAATATTTATAATGGCCGTAGACCCATAACATAGGTATTGAAATGAATTAGAAAGTTCTAACTAAGACATTTGTGATGATTTCAAATTGAAAAAACCCTTTGTTCTCCATGGCTTATAAAAAATAATTCAGCGTTGTAAGGGTGAATTCCTGCAGCAATGTCCTGACTCTAACACTTCCTGGTGACTTTTTCAATTTTTATTCTAAATTAGCATTTAGCACTGCTTAGTCGTTTAAATTGAAGAAAGCGTTTGAAATAACTTGATTCTTGGTTATTATGTCTCTTTTTAAACATTATTGTCCTCGTATGATAAAACTAACAGTATCTGGTGGATTATCAATGCTGCAAAATACATGTTAAATACATGTTGAATACAAAAAAAATGATGATTCTAAATAATGTTATATTTAGTGGACTCATGTTATCCTTACATACCCGGCTAAACCAGGCTACTCACATTGCGTGGCGATGTGATCAGGGTAATACTTACACATTATTAACCGAAACATAGTTACGCTACCTAAATTAGCAGGTCCTTTTTTAGGTTATATAAGCCCTACATGTATTTCTGACACTCCCCTTGCATTTATGGTATCCTGGGAAGCAAAGGGACGTATATGCCACTTTGGGGTCACTATATGGCCATCATAAAACGTAATTCCAGAAACATTAGGCCATTAATCCAGTGTTACTTCAACGCTGTTCTTGAGGACTGCCGTACAAAGCCAAAACGATTTGCAGATTAGACCATTGCCATGTGGACGACTCTTTGGACAGTTGGACACTATTTGACATATCAATATTCAAGCAGACACAAGGTGTTGAATCAATGTTAGTTTAACGTTGGTCCACCGTCTACGACGTCGTACCAACGTTGAGCCAACATTTATTCAACGTCTTGTGCTTGCTGGGAAATCAAGAGACTTTAACCCTTTGACCGCCGGTCACCGTTATATTCCTTTTTGTTATTGTTTATTTTTATTAGCAAATTAAATACCAGCTTTCAAATATGCTAAATGACATCAATGCATCAATGTTGAATTCAACAATCGCTGACCTCAATTTTGTCAAATCTGGTGAGGGAAAATTAAAATAAAATAACTTGGGGGTTAAAAGGTTTAATGTCGCATACACTGGTCCAACATTAAACCAACACAGAGACAACCCTCGTGCTTTACTGAGTGTTATCGCGCTCACTCTTTCAATTTTGCACCGCGTACGGACGCGGGTGCGGACACGGATGCGACTCACATTAACGCACCGCGGCAATAATTATTATCAACTCTTTGTTTCTTTGTTTCTGGAATTGCACTGAATAATGACGTCACGGTTTTCCAAATCAAATACTCACTGGGCCATTAATGTGACAAACTCTATTTATTTACCTATGCTGCCGAGCAAAGCCAAAATGCTGTATCTGCTTACTTGTAAAGTAAGCAGATACTGCCTTTTGGCTCTGCACTGAAGATGTACCGCTCGTAATAACACGATAATGAAAATGCTGGGACCTTCCGAATATCAAGCCTATTTCTCAAATAGTTTGTTACACATACTGTATACCGGCTCATGGGGTCAGGCATACATTAAGGTAGGCCTTCGATCTTCTTCCATTGATTTTCGTTTATTCTGTAATGAACATGATATTTTGAAGGAAGCTTTTTGAAAAAAAAAATCAATAAGCTCCATTCGCACAAACATCGTTTTGAACAAATTGTCTTGAACACATCGCGTCAGTGACAATTTGTGCAAAGCGGTCACTGCCGTGCATGGTTCACTCGATTTAATTGAATCCGCTTACCAGTTTGCTCACCTGGGAAACACTGGTACAATGTCTCCGGCGTTCACTCAGCCTCGTGCGAGCATTGGCCCAACGTTTGTCGGATTAACGACACGAGACTCGAGTATTAATGGTAAACATAGCGATAATGGGAGGATTATAGAGAGCCATCTTGAGTCTGTCAGGTCACTGTGATAGCGGGATCCCAGCAAACGCGAGACATTGCCCCGGTGTTGATTCAATGCTGGCCCACCGTCTACGACGTTGCGCCGAAATTGAACCGCCAACGAAATTTTACCAGTGATTCTGACATCTAAAGTCGATCCCCCTACTTAAGAGTAAAATATTTATAATGGCCTTAGACCCATACTGTAACATAGGTATTCAAATGAAGCGGAAAGAGCTAATTAAGACATTTGTGATGATTTCAAATTGTAAAAAACCTATAGTCTCCATGGTTCATACAAGAAATATTTCAGCGCTTTAAGTGTTAAAAAGATGACTTTATGCTGCAATAATTCTGTGAAACTCAATGACCTCAACCTTCTTTGTTTTCACAGAGCTGGCTAATATAATGAAGTATGGGGAAGGGTTCTTATATAACCTTGTTTTCACCGAGTGACGGCACTGCGTTTCACACAATATTTCATTATTCCTCTGGGATATAAGAAATAAAAGAAGTCGCAGGCCTACTTACATAAACAATTTGGATTTTGATTCATATGCGTAGTTTTACGAAGATAGACATGACAGACAGCTGCGAACTATATCGTCGAGAGGACGGCATTCCTTATGCATATTTATTTATTTATTCCGTCTATATGGGTCTCGGTATACGGCCAGATTCGTCACGAGGTTCGCGGAACAGACATTTTTTTCCGTTTGAATGGCGTCACTCACGCATTTAATGGCGAAAGTGAACATTCCTTTTAATTTATAGGGCCGAAGTCATTTATATAACAGTACGCTGGGAGTGCAAATCTCCAGACGTCTCGTGCCACTTTTGATTAATTGTTTCAAAGGTGTTGACACAGAATTCCAGTTTGCTCACAGTCTACGGTATGCTCGCAAATCAAGTTGAACTACCAGTTCGTTATGTTTTGCGAAACGACGTGTTTTGTGAAAGTAGCGATTTAATACTGATTTGTGTTGCACCCGGTCCTGAAAGACGACCCCGCGTGGAACCCTTACGGTCGTACGCGCCTGGGTGCGTGTGTCACACGGCGGCGATGTAAACGAGGCGCCGGCGATCACAACATTTGATATTCAGGTTTCGCTTATAAAATCGGCGGCTGTGAAATCTAGCACCGCACAAGTGACTACTCAGGGAGACAAGTGCCTAAAACTGCGGCCAGATAAGTTGTTGTTAACGCGGTTAAGCGCCGCTGGTCTCACCTTCCACCGCCGCCGCCGACCGTCCGCGCTGAAGATCAGCAAGCTAATTCCCCGCGCGGATGATTCTCACCCTGAACGATCTGTCTCCTATCAAAACAGGGGGCGTGTGACCGCATAAGTTCAGGGGCCCATCCCAGAAAAATCCTAACTTTTCCAATGAAAATAAGAGAAAGTTAGGCTAATCCTAATTTTAGGATTCTTAGCGGGATGGGCCTGTACAAGTTACGGTACATCGTAGACTTCGGATTGGTCGACCTCGACCAATCCAAAGTCTACGATATATCGTAACTTGTACGAGAATACGGCTCCAGGTTGATGTCACTGGCAAGTGCACCGTTTGAGACAAACTGTTCTAATAAAACTGCTGAATCTAATCATGTAGGTGGTGGCCTAGAGAGCCTGGCCGTGATGCCCATCCGCATGCTCAAGTAGGTGCACACTGGGTCACCGTGGTTCTAACTATATGAATGTGTTTACCAGTCTCGCGTCCTTGAACTTTAGAAACCCAAGAGTAGGTCTGTTCTAATGGCAGACGTCAAAAATTGTTCCGAGTTCCAAGCTTGTGTTTAGTTGCAATCAATTTAAAAGATTATCCTCTCAGACGTTTTCCTATAAGAAAATAATGCAGTGTCATAAAATTTTTCAACATTTCTTTTTCACTATTTCTCTGTTACCAGGGGTTACAATTTAACAATATTATTGAGAAATAAATATATCGGGATGATTTAGATGACGTTGGCTAAGTGTTGGCTCAATTAGTCGTGTCAACACTGGTCAACTCAAAACAAATGCATTCAGTTTATTCAACCAATTCAGTACGGGTACCGACTTTAGACGTCAGAATCTGACGTCTATAGACGTCAGATTCTGACGTCTATAGTCGATCCCCGCACTGAAAGAGTAACAATGACCGTGGACCCATAATATATAGCTATTCAAATGAAGCGGAAAGACATTTATGATGATTTAAAATTATGTCTTTTGATTTATATAAAACTATTTCACCGCTTCAACATCTTTAGGGTTTAAGCACGAATTTACCAACAACCAGAGTCTGTGCTACTTATTCGAGTGGCACTTACAACGCGAAAGACACACATATGTTAGCTTTGTCGTGCAAAGCAAAACAATGCTTACTTTTCAAGTGAACAGTTACTGCCTTTTGGCTTTGCATATATATAAAGCAGAGAGACTGTTTGTTTACCAGTGACTGGGTGGCTGTTATGTACTATTTCTCTGGTACTGGCCATTATACTGTTTGATTCCCTATATCTGATTGAGCGGCTCTATATGCCCGATGGGGCTAGCCGATTGGCAATGGATCGCAAGAAATCTTCTATCTATTCATTTAAACATGTTAAACTGTTATTAGCACCTATCGTTCGCGATCATAGTTTATCAATGAACAAATCAATTGAAATTTATAGGGGATTCAATTTATCGAACTTGAAACGATATAACCTTGCATGTGCATGACTATATACTGACACAGGAGAGATTTATATATAATAAATAATTACATAATTTTATACGGAATAAGAATATATTTGACACTTGTGACATTTTTTAAAAATGTTAATCTTGTTTTGTTTTTTTAATATTCTACTCCTATGACACTTTGGGTGTGGTGAATTCTTCTGTAAACTGCACCATGTAAAAATAGAGGTCAGAACCAAAGCATACGAGCAATACAATGGACATTAAACTAGGTTCACTAGGTTGATAGTGGTACCTCCTATGTGAAGGGTGTGTCACCCTGGGCTATTTGGCGATTCTTCATATTCACTGTAGGATCGTCAAACCCGTTGGCCCAGCGCTGAGTCAGAGTTGATCTAATGTCTCCGGCGTTGGCTCAACATTTATTCGGTGCCAAGGAGCTTACCAGGAATTATTGGTATTTAGATCACCTTTATAGGCACACAACATAACGTTGAACTGAGAAAAGTACACAAGGTACATTAAATCGCAATGGGATCAAACATTCCGACAGACGCATGGCGACTGATATTCGAACCTATCACCCGGGGGTGTATATAGTCAAAAGCCTTTGATAACTTTGAAATCTGACCTATATATATAACACCACAAGAGGTCGGGAAACGGCAGGTTTGTTGGCTATGTTTTTAAAATGTTTGAAATCCATGTGAAGGAATGGTAATGTACTGAGAGTAAACCTACATGTGGACGTTACATGTTCAGAATCTTAATACTTTAAGTTTATTCAGGTGTCCTACCGTATACTATTATTTTGCTGTTGCGAAGTTTGCTTATATCAAATATTTAGCCCGAAGAAAAACATTCTGTCATTATCTTGTGCTGACTTTCTCAAAACTGCTGTATTGTTCTCTCTGGTGTTTCCCATCTTTTGAAGTCCACTGCATAACTCAACTCTGCAAAACCGAAAGGCAGTAACTTCTTACTTTACAAGTAAGCAGTTACTGCCTTTTGGCTTTGCAAGGCACTGCTATAATCTGTGTGTCGTAGAGATGTCAAACTGCTGGAGGAAATCACCTTAAATTTATTAAGTCTATGGTTCTCTGACTTACGACATCGGACGAGAGTATGAGCAAGAACGAGTTCACTTCGGTAAGCAAAGAAATCGTGCGGACGCAAATGGGCAAATTAAACGATAAAACTGTCCTCATGATTGGTGTCCTTTTCAGTGACACTAATAGGCTCTTCCTTCGATTCCGTTGATTTCGATTACTCACACGTCTGTCTATACCCAAAAACATTTGTATAACGTTTGTACAATGATGGACCAACATCTTCGACGTTGGTCCAACATTGTGCTGTGTCTCTGATTTCTGATCAACAACGAAAAGTGGTTTATGTGTTCAGTTTTGCGTTCAAATGCCGTATTCGATAGCATCGAGTATTGTAAGCACTTGAACAGTGTTAAACATTTGAACACTATTAAATGTAACTGTTTAAGCAGTTGACCAGTGTTGAACACTGTACAACTGTAAAAAGTTGAAGGGTGTTAAACATTTGGACACTGTTCAACTGTAGCCAGTGGAATAGTATAGTTAAATTGTCAGCTATTGAACACTGCTCACCAGTAAGAGATTCAACTGTGTGAACACTGCTCAACTGTAGGTTGTTCAACACTCCATAACTGTAAAGATTACTCAGCAGTGAGCAATAGATAAAAAAACTGTTGAACAGTGTTCAGCTGCTCAGTGTTCAACTGCTAAACACGGTTTGACTGTAAGCTGTTGAGCATTAGCTGCTTCCAACTAAATAGTATTTAACAGCTGAACATTTTTCAACTGCAACCGTTGAACAGTAAACATTTGAACAGGATCAGGGTCCGTAGTCTCGTACAAGTTATGATATATCGTAGGCTTCGGATTGGTTGAATCTCGACTAATCCGAAGCCCACGATATATCGTAATTTGATCATTGGCTGATGAAAACTAAATACTATTTAACAACTGAACATTGTTCAACTGCAACCGTTGAACAGTGAACATTTGAACAGGTTCCGGGCCTGTATTCTGATACAAATTACGATATATCGTGGGCTTCGGATTGTTCAAATCTGGACTAATCCGAAGCCTACGATATATCGTAACTTGTACGAGAATACAGGCCCTGTGGTGAACATTTACTGCTATCACAACTCAAAACCACCAACTGACAACCACCAGCCATCAATCAGATTCGAGCACGGAGCACCGTTGGTCAGGCGACGGTACGTGGTGACAAATTCGCTGACGATGCCATAATTTATAGGCTGAAGCGGGCCGTGACACCCCTGCCAGGCGCGACACACGTCACCCGTGTCATAGCCACAGCCGACGTGAAAACAACAAACGGGCTCGTCCCAAAGTGTGTCGTGGTTCACCCACTCTTTTGAATGTTGTCGTCACCGATGAATGCCTGCTTCTTCTACCGCCTTAGCTGATTGATGTGATCGAACTGATCGGTGAGTGAATATTGCTTCACGTCGCTTTCCGCACAATCATGGCAATATCGCGACAGAAGGAAGCCCGAAATCGGGACTATACCCCACTCTTTCAAGGGTTCTTTATAGTGCACAGTGCCAAGCCAGTGCTGCACACACCAGGCCTTTGAACAGTTTGGGAACAAACGTATCGCAGACTAACATAAGCCTCCAATCCATGGGTTTACAATATTAACCCTTTCATCGTTAAGCCCGACTAAAGTCGTTTTTAGTCCGTTTTATTCGTCGATCAAATTTCAGATATTGGGGATGAAAATAATGTGTATCTAAACATCAAAATTGGCAAATGTTTGCTCTCAAATTGAGCAAATATATGTATGAGTAATTTCCACCCACTTGAAGTTGTGGATCGCGGTAGCGAGACACAACTTCGAGTTGGTGAAAATTTAAATTATTTAATATAGCGCTTTAAGGGTTAATTGAATCTATCTTATCAAATTCTAAGGTAAACATCTGTAACTGCTTATTTATTTTCTATGTCATCAGTTACTGTTAATCACCTTTGCAGTACAGTTTAAAACACAGCCTGTCTACGACACCGAATTGTAACTTTTCTGGAGGATCATCCATTGGAGGATACATCCAAACATATATTCGATTCTTGTATATACTGTCAAGTTCTCGATTGCCTAACGTCGCACATGCCTGGTAACGTTACATTAGTTTTGAATTCCGTCAAGGCCAATGCAAATGCAATCTTTCATCCTTATTTTCCTGTCTGATAATTTATCTTATCTTGTCCTCACAAAATGGCATATGATTGATGTACACTCGCCGCCTGAAGATAACTTGAATACTTCTAATAAAGACATCATTAACATTCCTGATTGAACGAAGATCACGATCGATCTCTTATATCTATTCTCCTATTGTAATCACTTTGACTAACATGTGGATCTCTGGCACTCAAAGAGTCGTAAGTACCACTCATTCGAGTGACACATACGACTCTCTGGCTGCTAGAAACACCTATAAAAACTGTTGTACCGGAGAGATATCATAAAATTCCTCGTTTGAATAGTGTATTCAATTAATTGATTACATTATAGCTATCACAAAATAAGTATGTGCATGTATGGAATCGTGCGAGTGTTTATTTACCAGATTGAATAACGATGAACTGTAGCACGACGAGGTGTTCCAATACTACTGAAACGCTTTTATCAATAAAATACATTAACATTTGTTGTTATTTTTTGTTCCAGGTTCCTGTGTTACTTGTTAATGGTGTTCTCACAGATGTTTACCAGCGTGGTAAGTAAAATCATAGTAGTTATTTACTGATTCAATGAGTTAAAGGGACACCGTGGGATGACATCAATTTTGTTTTTTTATATTGTAATGAAGTAGTGTATCCCACAGATCACGATTTAATTTATTTCAGTATTTTTAGATTTAAAACAACATTTCTATGAATCCAGCGAAAACCCAGCAAACTATTTGTATACCTAAACACTGCCAAAGGACGGTTGAATGCCCCCATAGCATTGAGCCACATATGTGTTGATGACTTAGTAAACAAAAAACATTTGTATAACATTTGTACAATGTTGGACTAACGTCGAAAGAAGTGCAAAGAACTCTGACAGATCCAATTTAAAAAGTTGAAGGTCGCTGCTTCGCTGCTTTAAGGGGATTAAAATCAATCGATGTCTTTGAACACTTTGAGGGGAGAGAAATATTAATATTATTTTATCACTATATGAGCGAAAACACCATCACAAATAATTAAAAAACAAATCAAGTATCTAACATAATCGACGCTGTCCCAACATTAAACCAGCATTGGTTCAATGTTACGTGTTGGCTGGGTTGTGGTTTGAGGGTAGACATTTGACCACATATCTCTTGTGTTCATACAGTTCTATACCCTGCAAAGCCAAAAGGCGGTAACTCCCTATACGGCTTTTGGCTTTGCATGGCAGAGCTATTTGCGTGTAGTTGTGTGTTAGTATATTTGTGGACACCTCCTGTGGTTACTCTATTGACTCGCAACCGTAGATATCACAGCAAACACGAGGCGTTTAACCAATGTTGGTTTAACGTTGGCCCACCGTCTTAGACGGCGGGCCAACGTTAAACCAACATTGGGTGAGCTCCCAGTGTTTGCTGGATATAGGCCTACCCTCAAGTCAGTCAGTCTCTATCCAGTGACCGCAAGCTTGACAATGGATTGCAAAATGGTACAGGATTTGAGGTACCGGATTAGAAAAAAATATCTAGACTTTTGTAAAACTGATAATGGTGAACTTTGTAATTTGAGAGAGTGAGCAACAAAGTATTTTTGTAAAGGTTATGATGATCTGCGTCAGTACCTTCAGCGTGTATAGTGCTGCGGTTTGCGACTTCGAGTTGATGGAAATAAGTTAATTTCGAGAACTTTGAACTAAAGTGATTAAACTTATTATTGCTCAATTAATTTCTAAGTAAGGTACATTTAATATGCGTTGTTCCGTTTTAAAACAAATCAGAGATTAATTACCATGGGGATACAAATGACGTGTAAAATAAATCCCCATGACAATGTGTTTTAGCATGTTTAGTAGTCATGAAATGATTCAATTAAATATATTGCGATGGGGCAGATCTTCCTTAGCCCTTTTACCGCCAGTCCCAATAATAGGCTTATACGTTCTAACTTGTTGAAAACGTCAAAGATAAAACGTGCCATCAATAATTAACAAGATTTCAAAATCAATGACCTCAATTTTGTCAAATCTGAATAATTTTCACCCGCTTGTGGGTCGCGTCAGCGAGACACAACTACAAGTGGGAGAAAATTCCACTTAAATAATTTTGCGTTTAAAGAGTCAGGTCATGACATAGTCGCCTTTTGTTGGGTGTTGTCTCGTGTTGTCATTACAATCCGTGTACAGTGTGGATCCCGTACCCCCCCCCCCTCCTGCTACAGACGCAGATTTCCCATACGACACGAGATGTTGGGTTAATGTTGGGCCAGCGTCTGCGACGCCGGGCCAGCATCAACCCGCCATCCCGTTTGCTGCTGTCGGGATTAAGGTGCGGTTTGCTCAGGGCTTTGGCCGCGTGTGCCCCTCAATGGCGGCAGTGTTCGGACCCCTCGTCCGGGTGTGACACTTGTCACTCCCCCTCACACCCTGGCGGTGTTACTAGGCCTATATTCACACCGTGGTCACACAAAGCACAACATAACTGGGGCCGATGGCGCACACCCCGCTCCACAAGCTG
Organism: Flabesymbios commensalis; assembly: GCA_964017125.1. Classification (NCBI taxonomy): domain Eukaryota; kingdom Metazoa; phylum Annelida; class Polychaeta; order Terebellida; family Flabelligeridae; genus Flabesymbios; species Flabesymbios commensalis. The sequence continues at coordinate 39,771,766 of OZ024912.1, read as the reverse complement.
TGTATCAACTGTTCATACAAGGAATATAGAATCAGATCTATTTTCTTTGCTTCATTGTCCTTCTGTTGGTATGGACTCTGCCTCCTTCCTCCACCTGCGCACCACACTGCACCACAACTTTGACGGAGCGACGCTTAGGCCATCATGTTTAATTTCTCTGTTTTAGATAAGAAAAAATCCAAAATTTAATGAGGGAGGGCGGTAAAAAAAACATTTAAACAAAAATAACATTCAATCTATTTTTGGACAAGTTAATGAGGGCGAAGAAATAAAAAAAATATTTGACAAATTTATCAAAAAGTTAATGAGGGCGACGGAATAAAAAAAATCTTCGATCTATTCGCAAAAAAGTTAATGAGGGCAACGAAAAAAAACAAGCAAACAAACATAGCTGGATAAGTGTTTTTTTTATCTCCTGAAATGAACTAGTTTTTTTCGAAATGTTACTTTTATTACCCGAAATTATTTGTTTTTTTTTGGAAATCGGCAACAATCCAATGCGCGCTCTCATCTAAAACAGAGAAAAAACATAGTAGCCTTAGACGACAGTACTCACGTACCCTCTCAGCAAAGGGGTCATACTTGCCACTCTATTCATTTTATGTATCATATAATTATATAGTATAGGACCATTTATCTCCCAGGGTACGATTCATAAATCGTAAAATCATTACAAAGGTGACTTTCATTCTACAGAAGCTGAGAACCATCAATGTGATGTCGGTAAATTTATGTTTAAGCTAGGTAATATATTATATATAATGTATATCTTATATTTAGTCCATCAAATGAATAGAAGCTTCGAAACAAGTGTCTATAACACAATATGCCCTATATTTACTGGGTGTATAGCCGCCATGTGTGTGCATCAGCTTCAAGTGACCTATTTAAAAAAAAGTGTCGCTAAAACAAGTGGTGACATTTTAGCAAACTGTTTCGTAGAAAGTATCAACTTTAGAATGGCGACGTCGAGCTCTGAGTGACGTGTATTGTGATTATTTTCATCACAACCGGTCCATCTTACATATACAATTGACAAATTGGACAGCTGAGCTGCGACCTGCAGTTTGACACACGCATATAACAACGCCCTAACGCTGTCTAAACGCTGGACCGGCGTCTTCGACGCCGGCCCAGCGTTTAGACAGCGTTGGCCATCGTCTAGTGTTAGCTGGGCCTAGTATGTGTTCACAACGAGGTTATATAAACACATTCGGCCGTCTACATTCCTGCCGTTCACACACTGATCGTTAATACGTCTATTTACACTTGACATGGGCCTATTGGAAACCCTCTAACCGCTAGATTGTTAGCATTTATGCTCACTATCCTATCAAAAACAGGTGACTTTAATAACAGGGGGCTAAATTAGCTCACATTTTAGTTGGATTTAAAAATAATTTAATTTTAAGAAATGACAGTTATCCAGTGATAAGTTAATTTCTCCTGGGTTTGAACACGATGATAGATCTGGTCCCTCTGTACCCTGGTACCGTAGCTCTCAGACCCATCGAATCGTTGACAACCAGGTCAAACTTTCTTTTCTTCTCCATAACATTTCGTAACACGCAATTTATGTATTACTAAACAAACTATCGTAAGTGTATGCCTGAAGGAAGTGTGTCAACTGGGATCTTTAGAATAGACCCCCTCCCCTATATTTTGTTTACAATCCCCTCTCAGTATTCAACAATATAAAATGTTATATTTTGTTGGAATATATAGAGCGCTGCCGTGCAAAGCCAAAATGGCTTTTCAGAGCAGAGCTGTGGTAGGCCTGTGTTTTGTAGAACACTATGCCAAAAACCAACAACCTAACATGGACACAACATGCACCGAAAAATAGGCTCACACCAAACAATAAACATTAACTGAGTTCTAAATCCCACTATTCACAACCGAAATAATTTAGCGGATTGTAGCACCTATCTCGATTCAAAATGCAGCTGACTTAGTTCTCAATTAAGTAAGCAATTATTCACCTTTTTTTCACGGCACTAAACATTCATGGCAAATGCGAGTCAACCCCTGACAGACTATTACCGTATGACGTCATCATTTGGAGAATTTCCCGCCGGACACTACCCCAGCAAACAAGAGACGTTGAGCCAACGTTGGCCCGATGTTGGATGGTGGTTCAGCATCAAGCCAATGTTGGATCAACGACTCGTATTTGCTGGGATAGCGCCTGAACATGCCACCCGGGGCGAGAATGTAGAGGGATGGCCCCCCACGCTGGCATTCGTCATGATTCTGTACCTCGTACGAGTTACTATATATCGTAGATTGGTCGACCGTCTCGACCAATCCGAAGGCTACGATATATCGTAACTTGTACGAGAATACGAGCTCTGGGCTTCGAACCACAAACAGGACATAGTGAATGATTTGTTTGCTCGTTTGTCAGCCTTTCCATTTCGCAGGGACTGCGATGTTCAAGAATTTGCACGACCTTTCAGAGGCTTTGCTTTAGGTCACGATGAGCTCTAGTAAAGCCTCAGTGCAGAAAGCCACAAATTCACATTCAATCATAAAATGATTTAATCATAATCAGTGTTAACCCTTTAAGCGCTAAGCGACTCTAATCGTTTGTGATTCGTTTTATTAACATATCAAATCACTGTATGTAAATGAGTGCTTAAAAATGAGGATCTGCAAAACTGTTTGGTTTCAAATTAAACAAATACGAGTAATTTTCACCCACTTGAAGTTGTGGGTCGCGCTAGCGAGACACAACTTCAAGTGGGTGAAAATTTAAATGCTAGATTAGCGCGCAATAGATGCACATTGTACTTGTTATGTAACTTTAACTGCTCGGATAAACATATTTAGCTATGTTGACCCACCAACTTCCAAGTACGACAATAATGGTTTTTAATCATTAGCATATAGAATAATTGATCTTGGTGATAAAATTGTGATAAAATACAAAGTTGAAAACATAAGTAAATTTATCCACTTGGGAGATGCGGGTCGCGATACTCAATTTCAAGTCTGTGAAATTTCAATTATTTCAGACACACAGGGCATGGCATAGGTTTCTTTTTTCCCTAAAATTTATAAAAAAATAATATCATTGAAAATAGATTTCTGAAACTGGATTTTAGCCAAGAAATGAATGTCATAGCTAGCACTGCAGTGCTAATGCAAACAGCAGTAACTGCTTACTTTTCAAGTAAGCCGTTACTGCTGTTATGGTTTTTGCTGCAAAGATGACACCTGAGACGTCTTACATTAACCTACCATAGCCATAAGGCAGTAACTGCTTGCTTTAAATTAAGCAGTTGCTGTATTTCGGCTTTGTAGATCAGTAACACTTACCAACCACACCTGGTTGGGGTTTTTTCTTGTTGGTCTAGCTATGACGTCACTGGAATGTGTGCCACCAAGAGCGACACCTGTCCTAGCCCACAAAAAAGTCTACCACAGTGAGTAGGTAGACTTGTTGCAGGGCTGTATAATATTCCAATATTATTCTCAATTGGGCAGTGCACAAACGTACATGTATATACTGGTTATAGAGAGCGGATTTGCGAATAGAAATATTTGTTGCGGGTATTTGCACTTCGTGCATGTAAGCAAGTAAAAATATATATATAGCCAGTATTTGATGTATGCTTATTCAGAATTGTTTCTGTTATTTGGTTGCGTAGACCATTTTTAAGCATTTCTGGTGTTTTTTTATCCAGAATATACAGATTAGTTCGATAACAAAATATATGACCGTGATCTCGACCATTGTGGAGGGGGGGTGACTTTATTTTGTGTGTTTTGAATGACACAGATCTACACCACAGCCTTCACATAGTCCTTCTATATGCTTGCTCTCTCGCTTGTAAAAAGAGAAGGGTGTCGGGGCGGTGAAAACAGCCAGCCTGATTGTATTTACCGAGGTATTTATAAATGACTGACTGTTTTGAAGACGTACTGACAAATGAATACTGACAGTTGTATGAGTGTGTACTGACAACTGTGTGCTGACAGTACTGCTGTGCAAAGGCAAACAACAGTAACTGCTCACTTTTCAAGTAAGCAGCTACTGCTATTTGCCATTGCAGAGGCTGTCTACATTCAGATAGTTCAGGAGTACGTACCAGTGCCTTGTTACCATTTTTATTTATTTACAGACTGGGCATAATGCTCTTTGCGGTTTGCCTTTAACACTTATATTATCTGACTTTATTGACTCAAGACGATGTCCAAGTTTACGATTTAGCTAAGGATAGTGATCAATATTACTTCTACTGTGTGTCTGCTTGCTCACTTGTTTAATTTCTTGTTTGCTATAATAGTTGTCTTAGTATAGTTTGATTGATTGATTGATTGAATTATCGATTGAGGAATCGATTGAATGATCGATTGAATGATCGATCGATCGATCGATCGATCGATCGATCGTCTCGTGTTTGCTGGGATATAATAGCGCCTGAACATGCGACCCGTGGCAGGAATGTGAAATTGTCTCCACGATTGACTGATCGAATGATCGATCGGTCGATCGCGATTGATTGATTGATCGATCGATCGCGATTGATTGATTGATTGATTGATTGATTGATTGATTGATTGATTGATTGATTGATTGATTGATTGATTGATTGATTGATTGATTGATTGATTGATTGATTGATTGATTGATTGATTGATTGATTGATTGATTGATTGATTGATTGATTGATTGATTGATTGATTGATTGATTGATTGATTGATTAATTGATTAATTGATTGATTGATTGATTGATTGATTGATTGATTGATTGATTGATTGATTGATTGATTGATTGATTGATTGATTGATTGATTGATTGATTGATTGATTGATTGATTGATTGATTGATTGATTGATTGATTGATTGATTGATAACCTGATATATATGCCCCAATCAATGGAATCACCATAGTGACCTTAACACATTTACTACTTTCAATGTAAAAACCTGCACGTAAAAACGTGCTGTTTGGAGGTATAAATTTAGTACACGCTCTCTGCAAACAAGGTAGGAATAGTTTATCTCATCCTGTAGAAATTTATAAAAGCAAGACTGCCGTGCAAAGGCAAAAAGCAGTATCTGCTTACTTTATAAGTAAGCAGATACTGCCTTTTGTCTTTGCAAAGCAGAAGAGATCTCTGAAAATAGAACTGTGAGAGACATAGAGCTACCAGACAACTCCGCGTGGCAAAGTACACCTTCAAAAGGTGGAGTATTTTACGTTGGCGCCGCACACGCCGAAGCCACATGAATAAAGCATGCGATTGTACTGCAGAAATTAATAGTACCCCACCCTTTATGTCTCAATTACCCCCACCACGTTGCTGCTGACGCTGGGACGATTTGTAAAGTGGCTAATTTTTAGCGCCGGGGCGTCCAGACTGTTAACAGGGCGTGAAATGAGAACCTTTGTGTCGACCCATTGTTCTGCTATTAGTGATCCGTGATCGATAGCACACGGTTAGCTGCCAAACCCCAAAACCAACAATTATTATGGCCCTCCTGCCAGATAAATAGTATGATTTTACATGCATACGGTGGATATTTCGATCAACATCAATCAGTGTTTAATGCGGATACAAATTTGTTTTATTAAAAAGTATAAATTCAGTCAACTGCGATTTAAGGAAACATTAATGCTATAATATTGCTGGTTAATTTATATCTAAACGCAGAGTGAATAAACTTGATACTTATTATTGGTTTATCTGTTCCCCTGGTTTTCAGAGGGTGGTGTAACGTTTGTCTCACTAACCTACATGCCAATATTCATACCTCTATTTTTACATACAAAATTATCCTCAGTCTATATGAATTTATATCGTCCTCTAGCATGCAAAGTGTTGTATGTGTCACCAAATTGAGTGGCAGATAACACTTATAGGAGACGGAATATAGGTCTATATAATATTTATTACATATATCTATATATATTATAATTTATTTAATAATATCATGCATTTGGACATTTAGCTAATTTATGTTCCGATATATTTGGCCTTCTACTATAAAAACGAATCACAATGCGTATTATATTAAACGGTGCTATCATGGGGAAAATGGGCAGAAGGTAGGCTACTTACATAATAGTATTGTTTAGGAAGCTGGATTCCTAATCGAAAGCTCAACATAATACACAGTCTAAATGCCAAAATGATTAGAATTCAAGGTACTAATACGATTCGTATTAGCGCGGGGAGTACAAAAGAGTAAACAATCTGATAAAAAACATTTTCAAAATTAGAAAACATACAAACTTCAGAAAGGGTAAAATCGGTGAGCTATTCAGAAAACAGGAATAAGGAAATAACATTTTACAATGAAGAAATGGCTCATCGATATTGGGAGATCAACGCTTGCTGTTCAATGCTTTGTCAACGTGGTGTTATATTGGCCCAATGTCGAGCCAGAAGCCCTCTCTGTCAGCTTCGGATGTGACATACATGCATGAGCGGAGACTGCTTATTTTTGCTAGGTAGCCTGTAAGAGTAGCACTCTAAACTGTGATTGAGGGGCCGCCACATTAATGCACACACATGTTGAATCTCTCGTTCCCTCTATATGCACAGTCATTGTACTCAGGATTATTGTCGTGTGTCGGCATTTGTCATGAATGTAAATTAGGCCGTCCCTATCCACCCTTTAAACCCTTACAGCGCTCAATTAGATAATCTAAATTTTCACCCACGTGAAGTTGTGTGTCGCTGCCGCGACCCACAACTTCAAGTGGGTGAAAATTACTCGTATGTATTTAATTTGAGACACAACATTTGCAAATTTTGATGTTCCCAAATGTTAAATGACTAATAAAATATATTAAAAAATAGTGCTGCATAGTGGTGAAAGGGTCGATGGATCTGATACGTAAGAGGTTAGTGTCCTACAATGAGCAGACTATTTTAATACATGTAACCTCTGTGAAGGCAAATGGCAGTATCTGCTTACTAGTGAAGTGAAAAGATACTGTCTTTTGGCTTTGCTCGGTAGTCATATGGACAGAAGTCAACTGCACTGATTCAATGTGAATTCTTCCCAGTAAACACGACACATTCACCAATACTGTTTTAATGTTAGTCCACCGTCTACGATGTTGGCCCAGCAATAATCCAAGCCTCAACGTGTCACTTTTGCTTGACGTTTCAGTGGTAAGTAATACCAAAACAGGTTTCAGCCACAGATTGACCCCATACAAAATCGCGGGACATTTCTTTGGAAGGTCATATCCAAGATTTGCCCTCGAATAATGAGGTCGAAAATAGCTTTTGTAGAGTCAGTAACATTTCAGCTACGAGATCGCTTGCTCAGCTCATTTTCCGCGCAGTTATAAAAAAGTTATGGACATTTCTCGAAACTTGGGGTCGAGGTCGCTCTCAGTTACCGCCATGTTGAAAAACGTTGATTTTCTCGGGTGAAACGAATACAGCAATCCACGGCATCGGAGAGGCAAAGAAAATAGAGAATCTGATTCTTTTTTCCTTAGTAATACGCACTTTCTAATTCTTCTCATAAAGGCAAACAGCAGTAACTGCTTACTTTTAAAGTAAGCAATTACCATGGTTACTGATGTTTTGCCTTTGAAACAGAGAAGAGACATTCACGATAGACGCGTAAAAAGACAGGGGACAGCGCGCATGCTTAGACGTATTCATTTGGTATCTTGACGGGATATCAAAAGATATCTCGACGTACAGCCATAATGACACTAAATTACAGATTCTCCTGGGGCCAGACTAGTTTCCATTCAGGTCTGTTTTATTCGGCTCTTTTCGGCAGACCGCCTCGGGTCCTCTCAGCCCCGCCGAACAAACAGCCGCTGTTTGATTCGAATCAATCACGAGGCAAAAATCTGATCACGTAGAAATGGCTAACAAAATCGCAGTGGTAATTATAGAGTTGCACCGGGGATTTTAATCTGCAAATCTGATCGCATGTGATATCAACAGTACTATAATTTTCACTCGCTTGAAGTTGTGGATCGCGTCAGCGAGACACAACTTCAAGTGGGTGGAAATTTCAATATGCCCTTGTTGGACAATTATATAGATTGTAAAGTTATTTGCGCTGTGGCATATTTAGATACAGGTTTATTAATAGGCTAATTGAAATTGTCACACATGTATGTCAAGTACACTTTCAAAAGTAAAATCCATTCAAGCTGCACCGTGTTCGAATTATCTAATTAAATAAGTCGCGAATCGAACTTGACATGCAGTCGTAATACGTCGCTCATTCAAACTCAGTTGCCAGGAGTAGGCTACATAATTTGACGAATTCAGCGACTTTTCTATAACACTTTTCCACATTGTATTCTACATCGACACTATCCACACCACAAACCGATATTTTCAAGTAAATTAGAAGTGTCGATGCATTTCAAATGTAAACCTGGTATGGCCTTAGTGCCAATGCCCATTAAAGCCATTTTTGCCAGCTTAGAATGCCGTGTCATTCAAATTGAAAAATGATGGTGAAAAAAATAAAAATAACTACACCGATTTTGACATTTTTTCTGTGTAGCTTCTGGTTTTATAATTTCCCAGCATACTGGCCCAATATTAGAACAACACTGCATGGCTGAACGATTCTTGTTTGCTGAGATCTTAGCTCTAAGTGTACCAATTTTATTTGTTATTGACATTGTTGTCCCGTTCTTTCTGGTTTTGTAATGTACCATCCCAGCAAACACAAAACAATATTATTGCATAACATTTATACAACGTCGGCCCAACGTCTTTGACGTTGGTCCAACATTGTATAAATGTTATACAAATGTTTTGTGTTTATTGAGAATTTGATTTTTTCTTGACATTTCTGTGCGTTGTTTCTGGTTTTATAACTGCATCATTTTGACTTTTTCTTGACATTCTTGTGCGTTGTTTCTGCTTTAACCCTTTAGCCGCCGAAATATTCAATTTGAATTTTCACCCACTTGAAGTTGTGTCTCGCTGGCGCGATCCACAACTTCAAGTGAGTGAAAATTATTCAGATTTGACAAAGTGGAGGTCAACTCTTTTCAAAGCGTGCTGATTGATGTCACATTATGGCTTTAACATGCTTAAAAGGCGTTGCTGAATGTGGTAATAATTGAGTGAAAAACCCAATATATTCGGCACCGGCATAAAACTACACCAATTTGATTTGTTCTTGACAGTTTCCTGCCCTCTTTCTGCTTGTAGTTGTGCGCGCCTGCGGGGTTTGAGCAGCACGTGGAGAAGGAGTCTCGAAAACCCTCAGATGGCCAGCTGTCCTACGACCGCGTGCTGCGGCTCTACAACCAGTGCAGCCGCCGCTATGTGCAGATGGTCCAGTGGGATGTGCAGGCGCACGGCGATCCAAACACACCCCAGAGATTCAGTGAGTACACCTAGCGATTAACACCTCAATTAAAATCCCTGTGTTTCCCGCGCTGCAGCCACGGATTCCCAGTAAACACAAAACATTTTGTATAACATTTGTGCAATGTTGGACCTTCGACGTTGGGCCGATGTTATACAAATGTTATAAATATGTTTCGTGTTTACTGGGTTGCCATTCACTCTTAACCCTTTCAGTGTGGGGACCGTCTAGAGACGTCAGAATCTGACGTCTACAAACGTCAGATTCTGAGGTCTAAAGGCGGTCCCCGCACTGAAAGAATTAAAAAATTATAATGGCTGTGGACCCATAACATAGGTATTCAAATGAAGCGGAATGAGCTAACTAAGACATTTAGGATGATTTTAAAATGAACAAACCCTTTGGTCTTTTTTGCATAAACGCATTTTAGCGCTGTACATCATAAATCTGGACAGCCCAGGACACATACATGTAGAGCACTGATATTCACTAGGCTGAGTGAGACAGAAGCAATACGTCGCCTTCTATTTTCCGACATTATATCAAGACCCCCCGACAGCGATCAACCTGAAGCCGATAAATTATTAAATTGACAGTTCACTCCTTTGGAATAATTTCGCGCTCACATTGCCGCAGTATGTTCACAGTCCGTATTCTCGTACAAGTTACAATATACCATAGGCTTCGGATTGGTCGAGATCTCGACCAATCCGAAGCCTACGATATAAAAATTATATTGTAACTTGTACGAGAATACGGGCTCAGATATTCATATGTTCACGAGGTCATACATCACAATAAACATTGAAAGTATGCCAGAAACAAGTGACTGCTAATTAAAGGGGCAGTCGACAAAGTATGCAGTAGTAGTAGTAGTCGGTGGTATGTTTGTCCCCGTTTTACTAATAGTTATGGTCCTCCCCTTAGCCTTCTACCGCCATTTTAATCCGTTTTATCAGGCGATGTGTGGTTAACTGTTAACCATCAAGATTTGCAAATGTTTGGTCTCATTTTTCAGCCGCTTAATGTAACTGTTGTTGTTCGCGCAACGAAACACAACTTTAAGTGGGTGAAAACTTATATAAATAATAATATAATAAAATGAAAAATAAGAAATAATATAATAATAAACAAGATAACTTAGCGCGAATCAGGTTAAAAGGTATATAGCATTGTTACATGTGTCATCATTATCAACAAATAACGACTGCTAATAATTTGACTGCAAAGCCAAAAGGCAGTGCCTGCTTACTTGAGAAGTAAGCAGTTACTGCCTTTTTGCTTTGCACTGCATACTATATTGTTTCATCCATGGCTAAACAATGCACACTCCCCCTTGATGACAACGTGGTCCAAATCGGGAGTGATGTTGGCATATCATCTACAACGTTGGTACAACGTTAGATACAACGCTAGATTAACTTTTTGTCAAAATTTTGACGTTTGCTACGTCGATCACGTCACCCTTAAACAGATAAATTAAATATAATTTAAATTTCAACCCACTTGAAGTTGTGTCTCGCTACCGCCACCCACAACTTCAAGTGAGTGAAAAATATGAGAGCAAAATTTACAAATCTTGATGTTTAAACACTCATTTCATTCCCAACAACAGTGATTTGATCGGCTAATAAAACAAATTAAAAACGACTATAGTCGTGTTTAGCGATGAAAGGGTTAAAATTGGATAAAAATAAAACAAAATGACCAGTGATAAAGATAACCTGCCGTTATATGCATCTTTCAAATGTTAAGAGTAAGCAGTTTGTTCCACTTGAATCCGTGCAAAATAAAGTATCTATCATCATGATCACGGTGGAATTGAGTCCCAAATTGTATCTATTAAATATAAAATTGTGTCGGTGCCATATTGACTTGTATAATACAGACATACTTATACTGTACTCATATATACTGCTAACCTATATAACATTATGCTGCTCTGCAAAGCCAAAACGCAGTATCTGCTTACTTGCAAAGTAAGCGAATACTGCCTTTTGCTTTGCCCGGCTATATAATACAGTATAATAAATCTATTTAAATGACATACATTGTTTGACATGTTGACATGATAATGATCACTGCCCACAGGTGGCATAAATCTCCTACAACGAATCATGGAATTTTTCAAAAATAAAATCGCGGCACTATGAAAAAGATAGATTACTATGAGCTCTGGGCACCGAAAGTGTCTATATAAAACAGTGCAGACACCCCTGGACAGCCATGAACCAGAACAGAAACACGTGTGCTACTTTACCTTGGTGATGTTAGCACCCTTCGTCACTTTCCCCCAATACATTGAGCCACCATTTCGCCAAAATGCTTCTCATTCTGCTGTGATATATTGTCACTGCTGTTTATTCTTCAAGTTCCAGATTACCATGATTATACACTTGATACATCTTTGGGAAAATATCACCACACGTGGTATTTTCATCTGGAATAAATATATACATGCGTATATATAAATCCTTTGAGAATACAGCAGCTGTGACCATGGCACATCCGATGTGGCATATTAATACATGAACAGGCTGTGCACATATAGGCTAAACTGGGTCAGTGAAAGAGCATCGTGAAGGAATCAATATGCTGGTTATGGTGTATACGTTCACAGAACTGGCTGATAATGACTTTTAGAAAAGCGCTCCGAATCACAACGAATATAATCCTACACACAATTTAGCTGAATAATAATATTGTGATCGTCATATAGCTATCAGCATCTTTTATTTCGCTATGTAGACACGTGTATCTTAATTTATCTCAAATTAAACCACGTGAAGTCAGTTAATTATAAATATTTCACGCTAGCTGGCAAACATAAGACATCGACCCGGTGCTGGGCCAATGCTGGGCCGGCGTCGTAGCCGCCCGCCCAGCATTGGCCCAGCATCGGATCAACACGCCATGTTTTCTGACAATCTGCAATACGCCCTGCATGACAATCAGCTACGTCATTTATACGTTACATATATATATATAGGTAAATAGCCAGTCGACAGCCAGACAAAAACAGTTACTCGGTATGTCACAAGCATAAAGGAATTCCTGGATCGACAAATTAATCTAACAAGCAGCGTTCATAGATCAATCACCGAGCGTTCAACCAAGAACGTGCCCGGGCCGTTATGAATGGCTCAGGAATGCCGCGTGTACCAGCGAGGCATACAAATGTTGGTAAACAACCATTGGAAGAAACAAGCCGCACAAAACGAGTTGAAAAGTCGAGGTTGACGACGGCCATTCTGTGCTCTTCAGAGCCGAAAGGCGGCACCTGTTTACTTGTAAGGCAGGCAGTTATACTGCCTTATGTTCTGGTTTTGCAAGGCGGCCATACCTGAATCAATTTATGTGAAATCAGGCAGGAATCGGATTGTAAACTTCCAAGGTTTTCTTGTCAAAAGCGACGATGACACGACCAAGAGAATGACGCAAATTACTGACACTGAGCTGGGTCAATGTCGAGCCCAGGTCAGAAATGCTTGCCGAGTTTTCACCCAACTTGAAAAGTAAACATTTACATGAAAAGTAAACAATTACATGAAAAGTAAGCAGTTACATGAAAAGTGAACAGTTACATGAAAAGTGAACAGTTACATGGCGAATAAACAGTTACATGAAATGTAAACAGCTACATGAAAAGTGAGCAGCTACATGAAAAGTAAACAGTTACATGAAAAGTGAGCACTTACATGAAAAGCAGACAGTTACATGAAAAGTAACCAGTTACCTGAAAAGTAAACAGTTACATGAAAAGTAAGCAGATACATGAACAGTAAATAGCTACATGAAAAGTAACCAGTTACTTGAAAAGTAAACAGTTACATGAAAAGTGAGCAGTTATATGAAACGTAAACAGTTACATGAAAAGAAACAGTTACATAAAAAGTAGACAGTTCCATGAAAAGTAACCAGTTACCTGAAAAGTAAACAGTTACATGAAAAGTAAGCAGATATATGAACAGTAAATAGCTACATGAAAAGTAAATAGTTACTTGAAAAGTAAACAGCTACATGAAAAGTGAGCAGTTATATGAAAAGTAAACAGTTACATAAAAACCGAAATGGTGACATAAAAAGTGAACAGCTACATAACAAGTAAACAGTTACAGCTGTTGCAAAAGCAACAGCTGTAACTGTTTACTTTTCATGTAACTGCTTACTTTTCATGTAAAAAGGCAGACATATTTCGAGTGACTGTCAAGGCCAGCGACCCGATAACATGAATAGAAAGCAGAAACTAAATGGGGACAAACCTATTTTTAATTATTGAAACGTGTCACAGATGGTTAATATTGAAGGCCGAAGTGAAACATTTTCTTTCTGCTGTCTCATAGCATTGTTATCAGACACTCGTGCGTCTAATTCAGTTATTATAATTCAAAACCAGATTCTAATTTCTTATGACATTGATGCTGTAACTTTTTCTGGATTATGCCAGATTATGTCAGTATTTGACGTTTGTAGACGTCAGATTCTGACGTCTAAAGTCGACCCCCTCACTGTAAGAATTAAAATATTTATAATGACCGTATACACATAACATAGGTATTCAAATGAAGCGGCAAGAGCTGACTAAAACATTTATGATGATTTAAAATTGAATAAAACCCTTTAATTTCCAAATAGTTTATAGAACAAAATTCAGCGCTTTAAGAGCTGACCACTACTGAGGCAGATGTCTTGATAATCGCCTGACATTATGGCGTGATGTGAAACACGTCACCCTTAATGAGGGCAATATTTATACATGTAACGGTGACGTCAGCATTTTGTGTGTCTTTCCAGGTGACCTGTTGTTTAAGTCACGATCGTACGGCACGTTCACCATCCAGAGTGACAAGACGAAACGCTACATCTGCTTCAATAAAAAAGGAAAACTACGGATCAGTGTGAGTATATTAGTATAGTTGAAAATACCCAGAAAACACGAAACATTGGGCTAATGCTGGTCTGATGTTGGGCCAGCGTCGTAGACGGAGGCACAGCGTCAGCCCAGCATTGGCTCAATGTATCGTATTTGCCGGGTAACTGCATAAAACCAAGGGTTTTTTGATTTTCATTGATAAAACACTGAAAAAACAGATTCCATCATTTTGTAGGTGCTAGATTCATTCTTTTAAGCAGTGTGGAAAAGACACTGAAATCCTAGGTTCGACGGCCATCCCACTGAAATCTCAAGATTCATCTGATTTTGACTCTTGTCCTGCTATGCCCGTATATATACACGTGTAAAGGTTCGATCAGATTTTAGGCCAAATAATATGTCACTGAAATGGATATATAGATTGTGGTAGATGCTCAGTTAGTCAAATAACTCAATTTGGAAAATGTATATTTAAAAAAATAGGAATATTTTTTGTCATTTGTATCTGGACATTGCATCAGCAATTCCAGCTTCAAATGACGAAAAGTACAATTGAAGCAATTCGGCAGGACAAGGGTTAACTACGTCTCCTTTCTATAAGAAAAGTTAAAAGATTTATCCTAATTTTTCTAATGGAAATCATAGAAATTACGAGAAGAGTGATCTTAATAATTTTATTGGAATGGCCCCTTGAAACTTTAAATAAGAACAAACTCTCCAGTTTATATGTAAGTTTTTTCAAATATGGGTCAAATGTCCATGGCCCAGGGGATTAGATTTTTGACAACACAAGAGCTCGCGATGTAAGACCACACCGTGGGATTTCTGGATTACTATCCAGTCAACACTAGACGTTGACCCGATGCTGGCTTAATGCTGGCCCATCGTCTATGACGATGGACCAGCATCAAGCAAGCAATGGCTCAACGTCCCGTGAGATAGCGACGGAAATGTGTAAAACAAATATGATAATGATGACAGTCATAATAGGGTTGCCAGACAAGGTTATGATAACGGGCTCCGTAGCCCAAATATATCCCGAATTCAGGGGACCTATTAAATTCAAATGTCCCTGGCGGTAACTGGTTCACGTATGTCTAATCCCAGCAAACACGATGCGCTGAAACAATGCCCAGCAGACACAAGATATTGAATCAATGTTGGTTTAACGTTGGTCCACCGTCTACGACATTAAGCGAACATTCATTCAACGTATTGTGTCTACTGGGTGCTGATTTACAATCTGAAGGAATATCGATAAAAAAAGTTGTTCGAAATGACAATAAAATCATGGTTACGTGTCTTCTATTGGCGATAATTCTAGCAAACACCGGGCGTTTTTTTAATGTTGGGCCAGCATCGCGGATGATGGCCCAACAGTAGATCCCCAAAACAACCCTTTGTCACTAACCCCCTTGATATCAGCATGAAAGTAGCTGTGGTGGATTTATTATCGTACCATTCCAAATCATTTTTCTTATTAGAACAATTAGTCTGCAGGTGGTATGAAATCACTTGCCATCCATTGTAGTTATTTTATGCCAGCAATTTTGCTTGAATTTTCACAATGGTACCAACTTCAAAGTGATGTCCATCGTGCTCGTCGCACTTGGAAACCTGTTGATGTCTTCATGGCGCCATGTCGTTATCATTTTCTGATATTACGGGCTCAGTTAACATGCCATTTTGGCTTGTCCCGCAGATAGTTCAAGAGGAATTTAAACCAACTGTGGATTGATGTTGGTCCAGCGTCTGCGACGCTGTACCAACATTGATCCATAGTTGGTAGCTGGATTTGTGCTGTGTGTCAACATGTCTGACTGGCTGGATGAATAGCTCTTCAAAAACATCCCACATTTGGCTCAGAACGTGGAAACAATCAAAATCCATTGTGGTTATAGTTGGTTACTACAGGTCAACCGCCTCCAGGCCAATGTCCTTATTCAGTAAAACATGGATTCTACCCCAAAAATCTCATCCTAGCCAAAGTGAATAAAAGCCAAGCAGTAGTAACTGCTTACTTGAAAAGTAATCGGTTATGCTGTTTGTCTGTCTATGTCATAATTGTAGAAGCTTGAAGGGGTTTTCCAACGCAAAGTTTGTGCTTCAAAATCTCGTGTGATGCCTTTTATAGAAGACCACTGATTTGCGATTTATCAGGTTTATAGATCTTCGCTAAAAGCAACATAAACCAGTAAACAATATTTTAATCTCCTTTCAAAATCAAAATACATCAATCTTGTATAAACGTGGTATTCGCGAGGTTGTACAAGTAGGAAATTTAGATTTATTAAACAAAAATACATGATCTTAAAAGACAAGTTGGGGTTGAAATCCAAATACAGTATATCAACCTACCTGACATTCCTATCTTCTAATGTAATGTGGTATTTTTTAATGTAATGTGGTACGTTCTAGTTTTTACGGAAATACTTCCAGTTACACAATATCAGAACGGGGGGGGGGGGGTGTAACTCGATCTTGAGTAGTTTAGATAGAGTACTGTATAATGTAACTGTATCTATCTGTTTTCGCTGACGGTTGATGATGACGAGGTGTTTCTCCAGTACCCCCGTGACGCGAGGCGGGCTACTTATAACGCTTGGGCCATCGCTGGAGACTCTGGGCCGGAATTGGGCCGCCGTTGATCAGTCGTTGATGGCGGCACCTGCCCGTCACTGCCAGATCATCGTACATCACCTTGAGGACTGGCAATCGTGACCGTCCTGACACATATGCCTTGACACCTCGATAATGAACTCTCTGTCTGGACCTAAAGTGCCGTAACTCAGCCCCCGTTCCAGCACACGCCGACGCAGTGCTGTTTCAATGCCGGGCCGGCGTCTTGAACGCCGGTCCGGCATTGAAACAGCGCTGCGTCTGCGTGCGTTTCGGTGCGCCCAGCCGTATGGCAGAGGAGCGGCAAGGTATGTCGCGACGGGCCATCCCTGGGCTGGTACCTCGGCCCGGGGGTGCGGGTAAAACAGTCACGCGATCACAACATACTAAAGTGAAGTTTGGGTTTTCACATCGTGACATGGGACACTGGGGCGACGATCTGAAACCTGAAGTCTGGACACTAACCAGTTGTTGAAGTTGAGTATCGGTATCGTAGAGCGGGAGCCATGGTGCAGTGCTTAAAGCTGCCTCCTTGGAAAGGCGGACATTGCGGATTCGAGCCCCACTCTGGACTTCAAGTTTTAAAGAAACAAGATGTTTCTTCCCCGCTCACTCGTAAAGATTCAATATTGTGGGGAGCCTCCGTGACCGAGAGATGGCGTACTCGGCCTCAGACCGCTAGGGCTCGAATTTCGAATTCTGTGTCAGGGGGGGGGGCAGTGTCATCACGCTCATCTCACCATCCTCAGGAGGTTCTCCTGGCCCAGTTTAGCCCATATATGCACAAAGGTGGCCTAAACCCCCATTCATTTCACTTTTGTCTCGCACCCAGAACTTCAAGTGGGTGAAAATTTCGCGCATAAAAATTGTGTTTAATGCCAAAAGATTTGCAAATCTTGATGTTCAGACACTAATTTTATTCCCAATAACAGTGATTTCGTCGGCTGATAAACGGATTAAAAACGATAATAGTGGTTCTTAGCGCGCAAAGGGCTATAATAGTTAACGGTCCCTTGGCGTGGGCAACGTCAGCGTTCACAACCCAGCAAACACGAGCCAATGTTGATTTAATGTTGGCCCAGCGTCGGAGACGATGGGCCAACATTAAATCAACATCGGTTCAGAGTCTCGTGTTTGCTGGGAAATGCCTTTCGTTGCTAGCACTTTTTTCCTCCACGAAAACTAGTCCTCCACGAGTCCTGTACGCAAATACAAAGTCGAGGGGCTTTCACTGAACACAATAGCATTTGAACGCCGTGAACACTCGGTTGGCTTGCTGACTCGCTTTTTTTCCTTCAGCTTGAACAGTTGTTGTTGACATACCACAAGATACATTGCCTGGCCAAGTTTATCACATTGTAGGCAAATTAACTTTTCATCCCCGACCGACTCAAACTGTTCAGCCACATGTGGATTTTTACTTCAAGTGCTCATTTTTCCGATGGTGTCAGTTTGGAAAAAAATACATTTGATGCAAAACCTTGACCTGGAAGTCACAATATATATAAATTTTGGATGTTTTGAAATCAGGAAATTACTTTGATTTATGACGTCAACCCTTTCACTGTCTTTATACGTCAGAATCTGACGTCTGTAGACGTCAGATTCTGACGTCTGAAGACGGTACCTGCACTCAAAGAATTGAAAAATGTATAATGGACCTGATAACATAGGTATTCAAATTAAGCGTAAATAGTTAGCTAAGACATTTGTGATGATTTCAAATAAAAAAAAACCTATATGTTTTTTACAAAATTATTTCAGTGCTTTAATGGCACATCGTTTGCACTTGGTGTCTAGTAAAAAGAGAGCATCAATCATGTACCTTTTGACAGTTTATTACAATCATATTACATAACACCAACAATTTAATCAAACATACATGATTACATGAGCAATTAAAGCATCAATCAAGAAGTGTGGCATTTTATTGGCAGGACAAAAAATTCTTGACAATAACACATATAGACATGATAAAAGACACTGACCCAATGTTAGTTCAAAGACGTCGACCCAACACTAAGCCAGCATTAGGTCAATGGCTCATGTTAGCTATATAAAAACCTACACATATCGCTTGTGACGCTCAGCTCAGAAAAAAATGCGTACCCACGAATTCGTACATGTATGTGAAAAACCGCGTACGTACCAATATGTGCATGTAGGTACGTCAAAGAAATGCCACATATTTGCGGATATTTTACCACGGGAAAGGATATTGTATATTGCTTCGTTGGTCCAGCGTTGCCAACGTTGAACTCAGTATTGTGGGGAGCCTCCGTGACCGAGAGGTAGCGTGCTCGGCCTCAGACTGTCAGGGCTCGAATTTCGAATCTTGTGTCTGGAGGACAGTGTCATCTCATTCATCTCACCATCCTCAGGAGGTTCTCCCGGCCCAGTTTAGCCTATATGTGCACAAAGGTGGCCTAAAGCCCGATTCATTTCATTTCATTTCATTTGCCAACGTTGAACGGAGGTTCACTTTTGCTGATGAACGGTTCAGTGATTGAAGTCCATTTTGTTGAACGAGTCGTTTTTATCCGGCGCCGCTTGACGCCATTGGGTTCATCGCGTTCACCGCACATATACCCTGGAATTCTGTTCAGCCAATCTATCGTCTAAATCTATAGTTAACCCTTTGCCTGTTAATTACGAAAATAGTCGTTTTTAATCCGTTTTATCAGCCTACTAAACCACAGTTATTGTGAGTGAAATTACTGTTTAAACATCAATATTTGTAATTGTTTGGACTCAAATAAAACAAATATGAGTAATTTTCAACCACTTGAGGTTGTGGATCGCGGTAGCGAGATACAACCTCGAGTGGTTGAAAATTTAAATCAATTAATTTAGCAGGTGTAGGGTTAAACCAATCAGATTTCACCACCGTGTAGTTCCTTTTATAACTTATCGTAAATTCTTCGCATATCCGGTTTGAGCTGCATTATTATGAGGTATTGACTTCTGGTATGTTTGTACATGTATAGACAATAATCATAATGGCATGTGGGGGCGGGACATTTTTGTTATATTATCACCATATGACATTTATATTTATACTGATTTTCTGTGAAGCCAGAGCTAAATTGGTAATGACTGATCTCCTTTAATAGTATGAGTACTTACATATTATATTATTATCACATGCATAAATGCTTTCAAAGCAGAGTAATTAAATAAATAAAGTGTAATTCGAAAATACCAATCTAAAAAGTTCTGTAATACGAATTTCTCACAGTTTACTATCCCAGCAAACACAAAGCATTTGCATAGCATTTGTACAACGTCGCCCCAACGTCTTCGACTTTGGCCCAACATTGAACAAAGAATATACCTATAATTTATACCGTTTATTATTTCCACGAAGTTTGAAATCACCTAAACTCCGTCAGTCTTTTACTAAATCACACTGGCAGAATACCCTAAGAGTGCAGTTTAGAGTGTCTAAAGTTTATCTTTCCTCATAATGGCCCACA
The DNA here is from genome assembly GCA_964017125.1 of Flabesymbios commensalis. Classification (NCBI taxonomy): domain Eukaryota; kingdom Metazoa; phylum Annelida; class Polychaeta; order Terebellida; family Flabelligeridae; genus Flabesymbios; species Flabesymbios commensalis. Next base: position 39,751,471 of record OZ024912.1, on the reverse strand, counting down.
GATTTTCCGTCCCATTAGCCTCCATTATTCGCAACCATATCGTTCATGTCTGCGACCGAGGCAGTCAATCTAAGACTAACGTACTGTTCACAGCTTGTTCACTGGCATTTATTTGACAAGACAGGGACGAAGCCGTCATTAACCACAACCGTACAAAAGATTCAAAATGAGTAAATTTATTCAGTTCCAATCGTGTGTCGAGCCGCGCGCGACACACGATTGAAAGTGAATTAATTTACTCGATTTAAAAATATTTCTCATTCAATGTAAATTTCGAGTACACCGTCCCGGGCTCGACTGTCAACTAAATGTTTACAAAATGATTGAATTCTTGCTCAGGGCATACATAGGGTTTTCTTGACAGGTATAATTACATGCGGTTGGACCCATCAGCACCCGCCGTCCATCCTTCAATTATCGCCCATTGTAAATTGAGAGTGTACATCTACTTTAATGTGTCAAGCCATCTCGCGCGCAGTTGTCGTTAAATCCTCCTCTCGCCGTGTCGTCGTCGCGCGCTATCATTTAGTAAGTTGACTTTAAAACGACACTAAAAATCGCTGAATATTTCCTAGTTTGCTGTTTGGTAATTTAAGACTGACATGCGCATCTAGATTGATGGTTTAATGTTCACGTCGAGCTGTCAAGCCCTCATTCAGGGCGCTTGACGGCTGAAAATGCCATACATCACAAGCCGGTTACATTGAACAAATAAATGGATGTGGAATGTTGGGGCCCGGGTCAAAAGTCAAGTCGCTACGCCAGAGGGGCAAAAAGTCACCCGGGGGAGGGGTTGCCCAGGGGTGCCGCTGACTTTTCTTGGGGATGACGTATGTACTGGGCCAAACGGGTACACAACGTCTGCGATCAAGGAAAATAGACTCATCTTATTCTATTTCCTTATTGGCGAGGTAGACAGACTCGCACCCTCCTGGTGGTCCTGTGTAGAACCATCAAACACGAGGCTTGACCCAATGTTGTTTTAATTTGGGGCCGACGTCGAAGACGGCGGGCCAATCTTAAAACAACATTGGTTCAACGCCTCGCTAAGCGCGACCCTAGTCGTTTTTAATCTGTTTCTTTAGCAGGTTAAATCACAGTTATGGGGAACGAAATGTGTGTTTGCACATCAAGATTTGCAAGTGTTCCGTCTCAAATTAAACAAATATCAGTAATTTTCACCCACTTGAAGTTGTGGGTCGCGGCAGCGAGACACAACTTCAAGTGGGTGAAAATTTAAATTATTCAACTCAGTGCTGTAAGGTTAAATTCAAATGTAACTGATGCAAATTTTGACTGTTTCAATTGAACCCACAAGACCTTATCGGTGTACGACCTCTGAGGAGCCTGTAGCCTTGCCCTTGTTGTACCCGGTGTGAGTCTCTCGGTATGAGAAAGGAATTATCTTAGTTTCCATGGAGAAGCGTAAACGAAAACACGTCAACTCTTAGTTAATCAAATGAAGCAGAAAGAGCTGATTAAACATTTATGATGATTTCAAATTGGAAATCCCTCTGGTCTCCATGGTTCATGTAAAAATATTTAACCGCTTGAAGGGCTAATGACTAGGTAACTGCATGTAGCATTATTGACTTTTTTTCATCTGCGGAGTGAGTATTTCCACGAATGAGATGACCTTTAACAACACATGGACATGTATTTGCATTTTTAAGGCTGATTTCCTACTTATAAAAAAGTGAACCCCTCTTCCTCTTTCTGTTTATGCTGACCTGTTGAAAAATTGAGAAGGGTTATTGATTTATTTTATTAAGAACTGATAATGTTGTCAAAGAAAATCAGAAGGTCCTTTGTACGTCGATGTGGACATGGCCAGTTTGGCCTGATAAGTTGTGAATATAACTTCTCCTGGGAATAAAGGGGTGTATTTGCCACTTTGTGAAGTGGCAGAAACACCCTTAAATATCCAAGAAGGGGGGGGACGAATATACCGAGCTTACGCTACCTGTTCTTTTTGGGCAATATGCTGCTGAATTTCAGGTGATCAGCTATACATACTATTTCTTTTGTGATTTTTTGCCATTCTAAAGATCTCAGCCTTAACACACGAAGACCATTATCTGATAATAAAACCATGGAAAACGCCACTTAGCTCGTGGATCGAGTTTTGCCTGTGCATACCACGTCCCGAGATCGCCCCTCAGATAGCAGTCGTGACTCGATGCCCTTATCAAGCCCAACATATACCTGAACGACCGCACCCAAATCTAGGAACCTCTGGAAAAGGGATTCAACCTTCAGAGCAGCCCCATTGTAGGCGAACACGGCCTTGCCCTTCCTTACCGTTATGGCGCGATATACAGAGGGGTGAGAGTGATTGTAGCCACCCCAGCAAATACAAAACATTCGTATAGCAATTGTACAACGTCGGCCCAACGTCGAAGACGTTGGGCCGACGTTGTACAAATGTTATACAAATGTTTTGTGATTGCTGGGACCCTACCCCTTGCGGTCTGACATTCAGGACGATTCATATCGGGTTACAATAGAATGTATAACGTGTGACGTATTGAACTATTTAAGCCGTCAGCGAGTTGCACCTTCTGCACAATTAACGTCCCCTTTGATTTGTGATTCGCCTTTGCAATTCACAAATCAAATACGACATTAATTGCTGGGCCCTCCTAAATTTGACACTATTTCACAGAGAAATCACATAAACCAGCATGAGAAATCACTGTGGATAGACGCCTGTAGATTTTGGTGCAATCTTTCGGTTTCTATAGTGTCGAAAATATAGTGTCAAAATATCCTCCCGCAGAATCTATGGGGTCGTGCAAAGCTAAATGACAGTATCTGTACTTGTGAAGGAAGCAGATACTGCCTTTGCAGAGGAGTGTAGTCTCGTTGGTGTCACTCCCTTGAGTGACACATACGATTCAGCAGAGTCTGGAATCTCCCATAATATGCTGACACATCGATTTTTCAAATCGAACCATTCCGTGTTCACGATCTCACGATGCGAGTGTGAAGAGTTAAGACATAAAGTAGGCTTTTTGACTTCTGACACCAGTTTTCCACCGACTCGTTGGGCACGTAAGACAGTCTGCTCTGCCAAGCCAAAAGGCAGTATCAGCTCACTTGTAAAGTTAACAGATACTGCCTTCTGGCTTTGCACGGTAGACCGCTGTCTTATGACAAATCGAGACAGATACATGCGGTACTGTATCTGCTACAAATAACTACAGTACTAAGTTAACCTACTGTGATTGCAGGATCGGTAAGCGAAACTTGCTCTACTTACATATTTTAACCCCGGAAGCGCTAAATTTTCACTCACTTAAAGTTGTGTCTCGCTACCGCGATCCACAACTTCAAGTGGGTGAAAATTACGCATTGTTGTTTGAGACCAAACATTTGCAAATCTTGATGTTTAAACACTCATTTCATTCCCAATATATTGCGATTTAAACATAGTAAAATACTAATAAAACGGATTAAACACGACTGTGTTCGCAATAGCGTTGTAAGAATTGAGAATTATTTGATTTTTAAAGATGTGTGCTACAAAACACTTTAGATTTGTTATACAACGTCTCTGTAATTTATAAATCACATAGACTAATATCTATTATTGCGATTGCTCGCTATAATTATAACGCAAACAAAACCTAATGGTATGTGAACACACTATCATTTAACAAGACCTATATAAACGTAATACGATGTTTAAACGTTTTTGCGTATTAAATCATCCTACTATATCAAATTTTAAAAATAACATGAAAATACATCTTCAAGATAACTTTATTACATATTTGGCGCTTCCCAAGTCGATTGTACAATGTATTTGTTTTATTAAATGCGTATCGTTAGCGTCAACACATCGATTAAATTGTAGGAACTGCACACACAAAGGGCATATTTAGTGCATTTTCAGGATAAGAGGTTGTACGGTTATAATGCCGTTACCATGACAACGTCCCCGATTTTTTTTCACAACCATCCATTTCCTAGTCCAGACATATAAAACAATAAAAAAAATATGGTTGTGCTTTGTTCTACCGTGGGGAGGGGTTACTCCTATTTCTAGGCCTCTTTTAGAGAATGGCCGCAGCACTATTAATTGTTTCAGTGTGGCGCGCTGTAGAGCTCGGATGGCTGTGCATGTTGCTGATTACGAGTACATGGCTTACATGGCGGTAAAACCACAAAATGAGACCCGTTTAAATGAAGAAATTACCCGATTTCTTTCATGAGGCGACCATAAAGGCCGATAGAGCCTCGGGCATGCGCAGAGGCCATCAAGTACGCGTCACACACGTAGCATACGAGATCGGCGGACGACGGGCGTTCAGCCAATGTTGGTACAGTGTTGGGCCAGCGTCGAAAACAATGGGCCAGCATTGTACCAGTATTGGCTGAGCGTTTCCTATTTGCTGGGTCGGCAGAGGACGGACAATACCGATTGATGGCAATCTGATTGCGCACAGTGGCTGATGTTACCCCGCCTTCCCCCGGGCTGACAAATCAGCAACTTTTCCTGATCAAAATGGATGACTGGCCGAAATGTCCAGCCGAGTACACAGCTAATACACGATACGTTAGCCCAAAGTTGGTTTAATGCTGGGTCAGCGTCATAGACGATGGGCCAGCTTTTAAACCAGCTTTGGTTGAACAAAATTGGCTTCAACCCTTTAACCACCAAGTTGTTTGATTGGAATTTTCATCCACTTTAAAGTTGTGTCTCGCTGACGGCACCCACAACTTCAGGCGAGTGAAAATTGTTCAGATTTGACAAAATGGAGGTCAACGATTTAGGATTTTTTATCTTTAACATGCTCACAAGCTGGTAACAGTGACTTGTATCGTATCTGAGCATTTCCGTACCCCGTCAATGTGCTGACATTATTAATAGCCTATCCATCGAAAATTTCATTGTAATGCAACAATTGTATCGATCAAAATATTATTCTGAAGAGAAAAGTAACTGATTCTATACTTCATTCACGGATCATAGTTGAACCCTATCAGACACAATCATTACCTCTTTATTGTATCTGTCATTATATTATCACGGTCAGAAAAGGGCTGATAATTTCAATGCGGAGTGTGTAAATATGGTAAAGGAAACACTTAGGGTGATACGATTGAGTTCCGTAGTATGAACGTAGGGATAGATTCTTGTTATCAACTAGAGTAATCTGTGACCGTATTCGATACGATACGATACGATATTTTGGATGATCATCTCGACCAATCAGAAGCCTGCACAAATTATGGATCATTTACATTACTGCGACAAAGCACATTCTCGTGCAAAGCCAAAAGACAGTATCTGCTCACTTTACAAGTGAGCATATACTGCCTTTTGGCTTTGTAGAATACAAAAATTAAGTGGGTGGACAAATTAATTGCACAACTTGACGGTTTCAGGGTAAAGCGCACGTTAATAATGAAGTTGTGAAATGACGAAGTTCTCCAATCACGACAATTATGTACAAGGCATTGTGTACCTGCCGACCCCTTTAATAGTACAAAAAAAGAGAGTATGGCTGCTGCCCGAAAAGGTCGTCAATCTGCTGTTGAGACGTGTACATCGCGCGGTCATAATACTGACATTAAAGATGAAACGAAACAAAAAACACGCGCTCATTTCACATGAGTGTTGACAATAAGGGAACTAAAACCCCCGGGTCTAACCCAGCAAACACGACACTTCTACCCAATGTTTGACCAATGCTGGGCCAACGTCGAATCCATTAACCCTTTGACCGTCAAATCTGAATAATTTTCTCTCACTTGAAGTTGTGGATCGCGTCAGCGAGGCACAACTTGAAGTTGTGGATCACCATCGACATGATAATAAACTATGGTACATCTAAAATCAAATGTGCCATTATCATGATTATATACCTAAATAAACACAGGTTATATTAGTGTGTTTTTAAAATGTTGGGTATTAAATTAAACAAATATAAGTAATTTTCGCCCTCTTCAAGTAAATAACATAATGTAAAAACATACATGTAAATACATTTTAAACTACGTACACATTAATCACAATGTGACGTTTTCAAAACAGGCTGGTGTGTATAATGTGTTACAACATTATTATTTGTAAAACATAGCACTCTAGAGTTTCCAACTAAAACCCAAAAAACACGCTTTATTAGAAAAGTCCCCGTCATTTCTTGGCTACGGGTGTACATGCCCCTCCATAATTATCCTGGTTATAGGTATACATGAATATACGCCCTACATCTATGGTGATGCATAGACCTATATTATTATACTAGTATTTCGTCATAGAAGATACATCTCTATCATATCATTGTGTATCTGAGGGTTGTAGCGGAACTACTTGATTCAACGCCTACTCGGTCGCGGATGGGCGTGAGGCATTGAAGAACTACGCCTGCGTAAATAATTAATTCATTACGTAATTGATCTAGTGGCCAACAGTAAACGAGTGGGTTCATTATGACTGGAATGTCGGTGGTGGGTGCCAACTAGATATCTTCCCATGCATATACTTTATGATGTGATCTACGTGCAAGTTTGTATGGTGACATATTATGCACTCATATGAGCACACAAGAATATAATCATCAATATTATATAGTTAAGCACAATATACACCGATATAGGCATATATGTGAAGTTTAAAAATGGGACGCCTCTTATCGGCACTGCCTTGCACAAGCCAAAAGGTAGCATCTGCTTTCTTTACAAGTAAGCAGGTACTGCTTTTTGACATTGCTGAGCAGTGTAGATGTTATAGAGTTGTTTAACCCTTCAACCGCCAAATTATGCAATTTGAATTTCCACCCACTTGAAGTTGTGTCTCGCTGACGCGATCCACAACTTCAAGTGAGTGAAAATTATTCAGATTTGACAAAATGAAGGTCAACTCTTTTCAAAGCTTGCTGGTTAATGTAACTTTTTATCTTTACCAGGTTTAAAAGCTGATATGTAATGTGCTAATAAAAAACGAATATAGACGGCACCGGCGGTTAAAGGGTTAATGTAATGATAGGCACGATTCACTTGAATCCATCTTCCCTATGGTAAGGCTTGGCTTCTGGAGGCCGCAGGAAGAGATTGCCGAGTATGAACCCCAGAAGTATTACCACGGTGCACAAGTTATATCATACAGTACCCCCTCAGTATCACCCCAGTGCTAGCCGTTTACCCCAGCAGTATCGGGATTGTCGGCCCCTGGGAGAAGGTACACAATGCCCGCCCAGCCACACCACATTCGTCAAGCCAGTTGGCAATCGTCGACCGCCAGCCGTCACCAAGCACAATACTCCTGTGGTTTACTGATTATATAATGATCCTGATAATTATACAAACTAATGGAAAGGTTGGGAAACGTTGGCCTGATACCTAACAAACACAAAACATTTGTATAACATTTATGCAATTTACACAATGTTGGACCAACGTCAAACATCCCTGTGTACAACATAATTCATAAGGCAAACAGCAGTAATCGCTCACATAAAAAGGAGGACGTTACTGTTGTTTGCCTTCACATAGAATTATTGCCAGGGAATTTATACGAACAAATACGAAAATACGAAACAATGTCATACCTTTGAAGATTCTTTTCCCACATGTACAATAAATAATACTTTATGTTTTATTGAAAAAGCATTGCTAATAATCATATTAATGAATACAAGAGGCCACAATCTTAAAATCGCATTGAAAACCGTACCAAATTTTTCAAGGTAATATTCAGTAATTACAAAATAATGGTATTTTGAGAGCTTGAACCCTGTTATATAATTGATCTTGTGATGAGCTCGGAATAAAAAAATGGCACCAAAAGGTTGCTTTATTCTTTGATTTGTTTCTTTCTGGGTGGTCTGGACAGATGAGTTGGCCTAGAAATAATATTATGTTGAAGTAGACTTAGTTAAGCTTAGTTTACTTTGTTCAGAAAGGGTTTATTATAGAGAGATCACATAATCACAGGGAATTAGGTGTGTGAAGGTCGACACGAAAACTTGGCCAAACTTTAACCTTGGCTCAATGTTGGGTCAACGTCTGTTGGTCCTGTGGTTCCTAGGGCTCGTCACACTTTGTTCATTTTACGTCAATACGCTTTTCAGATAGCCCCATGACAATACTGCCAAGCAAAGGCAAACAGCAGTAACTGCTTACTTTTCAAGTAAGCAGTTACTGCTGTTTGACTTTGTAATGCAGAATAATTACTCTAAGTTGACGTTGGAGCAAACTCTGACGTTGGAGAGAAAATACGTCTGATAGCAACGGCAAATGCTTACACTTTAGGAAACCTGCCAATAATAGTAATTCCTGAAAATTACTTTTTGGGTATCTCATACATTACAGCAGAGTAAAAGGCTACGCCCTGGCTTGTAACTTATGTGGGATATTTTCACACACATTATTGTGTGTATGTCACAAGTGTGCACAATAAAAGTTTGATATTATGGCACCATTGGTCCAGCGCCACTAATAATTTGTATATCACTTATTGGCATAGGCCTAGCGAAAATATGTTTCAGCCGCTTTTAAACTTATTTTTTTAATAAAAAATAAGGTATCACAAAATTGTAATGCTTCTTGTACCATATTTGACGCGCTACAGTTCGTCGTTAGCTTTCCAACAGTGCATGAAAATCATTTGAAAAGCATATATAAAACATATAATTTATAAGAATATTTAAAAAAACAAACAGCACCTGTCTTCGTTGTCGGCACAATGACACAGCAGTTTGTGTTCGCTCAACACTATTGGCATGCATGTGCAAGTTTTCCTGTTTTCCCCTGTTGACCAATGGATCTTTAGAATGAAAAACGGCGTCGATTTAACAAACCATTGATATGTAGGCGATCAACAGTCCATCTGTTACGTCCGTTACACCGAACCAGATTTGTGGCGCATTCGGTGCGTATTATCGTTGCATTTAAAGCCAGAGGAAAACAGCTGGGGTGATTTCGAACCACCAGTTTGGAATGAAATCTGTGCGCCTCAACTCATCTGTCAAAGCAAGCCGAACTTTGGATCGGCAGATTTTTCAGCCCCCCTCGCCCCGCGTCCGTATACATTGCCGAGGCGCGAACGGCTCGCGTCAATCGCGAATTACTGCAGCCGAAGGGAAGCCCATGTCGGATGACAGACACTTCCTGGGGAGATCCGGCGCGAAGGGTATGTGATCCCGGAGAAACATCGGCGTGACGTTGGGCCATCGTCTTACGACGCTGGCCCAACGTCACGCCGATGTCTCCCGTCTGTATCTTCGCGATCTGACGTTACAGTGATCTTTCTACTTCACTCTGCTGCCTTGGCATCTTAGGCCTCTTCGTACTTCACGTCTCAACCAGTGAACACAAAACATTTGTATAGCATTTGTACACTGTTGGACCAACGTCGAAGACGTTGGACCGACGTTGTACAAATTTTATACAAATGTTTTGTGTTTGCTGGGCTTTCTGTCTCCACTTTTCACCCTGTTTATCTTTCTTTAAATTTTTCGATGAGAAACCTACATCAAATGATATTATTTATTTTTTTCCTAAAAAAACTTGTCTCTCTCCATTGAACAAAGCTGGTGGCATATTATCAAAATCAGATTGTCAACTCTATTCATTTCTATTGATTTGATAATGTGTAATTATTTTTTTCAAAATTATGACTTGTACTTTCAAATAACCATCAAGTTACTGAGCGTACTCGAATGGTGTCCAATGTCAATGTATTTACACCGAAATAATAGATTCAGACTCTTTTAGTGGCTGTACTGCCATGCAAAGCCAAAAGGCAGTATATGCTTATTTACAAGTAAGCGGATACTGCCGTTTGGCTTTGAATAGCAGTGTACATCTGTATAACACAAGAGAGTAAACTATACATAAATGAAACATAAAAAAATCGTATCATGTGTATGACGTACGTAATACCCCACCTCGCTACAGCTATTTATACCACTGGCTGTCATAACGTCTAGTTTTAGCGCTCGTAAACTTATTTCAATGCTACCCTATTGCTAATTTAGGATCAAAAGAGAGCTGTCTGTGTCTCAGTAAAAAATAGAGTTTATGCTATTTTCTTACATAGCTTTATTGCTCTATGCAATGCGATCTCGACTTGAAATTTGTTTTAGCACGTCACGACGAAACATTTTGTAATACAACAAATTCACATCGAAGATAGGCTAATACGGAACATAAGCGTTCTCTTTACAAGTTATCTTTAGAAACTTTCTATTTTCCTTGGCATATATAATAATATAATAACTCCACTAGTATGCCCTGCTAGAATCTAACGTTTATTAAATAAAATATGTCGTTGGATTATAAGGTTCAAACAGACCGGGTCACCTTTGACATTAGATTAAAATGCTCAGATATGTAACATATTTTGATGCAAATAAAAGGAAATACTTCACAATATCCAATAACTACTAACACATTAAACACGGGGATAAACCCAATGCTGTTTCAATGTTGGCCCGCCGTCTTCGACGCCAGCCCAGCATTGAAACAGCATTGGGTGAATGTTCCGTGTTTGCTAGGAATATAGTTTATTTAAAAACTTTTTCAATGTGAATATTCTGTCTACGATAAAGTATGTTAAATGACACACATTTTGAGCTTTAATAGTGGTTTTCAGGCAGTTATTCCCTTTTCTAGAGAGTTTTTTCCTGCCAGCAGACAGACGGCAGACGGCCGTGTCTGTTGTGATGACAAGATGTAGGCCACACAGGGCGCGCGCCTGCGCAAAGAGCATCTCTCTCAGTGAGCAGGCGCGACTTACAAGGGCGATGATAGGTGAAATGTCGATAACGACGGCATCTGGAGCCACACTGTCACATAGGCCGCACTACAAGTTGTGTGAGCTATAGGGCTTGTGGGAATGTCTCATTCATCCATAGTTCCATTCATGGAACTGCAAAGACTGACACTGCCGTGCAAAGCCAAAAAGCAGTATCTGCTCACTTTACAAGTAAGCAGATACTTAATTTTGGCTTTGCAAAGTCTAACAGCAGGATCTGTTTTTTTTCAAGTTATTTTTCAGGCTACTTTTCATGTTAATGCTCTTTGCCTGTGCAAAGCCAAAAAGGCAGTATCTGTTTACTTCTAAAGGAGGCAGATACTACCTTTTGGCTTTGCACGCAACGCTGTAAGTTTGCCTTTGCATTGCTAGACAGATTTATAGTGTGTTTCCACCATAGACAGACATACAGAAGGTTCGACTTCGAGGCCGTGTTGATAAAATGAAAATTGCACAATTGCCGTTTCTTTCGACTCTTCTGATAATGACGGCGTTGCACTTTTTCTGACATTTTTTTGAATCTATAGAACAATTTTTTTCTGTGCATTTGATCAGTTAATGTCACTGTTATAGGCATGTAGGCCTAAATGTATGTGCAGCGGGGCTCGAGTTAGCCATGCTACCAATGAGCTATCTTGCATAAAATTGTTATGTATGATTAAATCAGTTATATTGATAATTATGTGTTTGGACATATTTGTTTGTTTCAATCACCCCACGACTTAAATTGCTGGATCAGACTTGGACATACAATTTGTAATGTTGTCATTCTCTTTATGAGTATATGAATGCTGTATAGAAATGAAAGTATGGGCATATATGTGCCTATAAGTCCCGTTTTCATCAATAAATACAATCATGTCAACTACTGAAACAGCCCAGAGCCCTAAATAATTATCTGTAAAAAAACTGCTATAGTTGTTCTGTGTTCGCATGTGTAGCGAGCCATTACATATTTCGTATTTCTTTGAAACTATGAAAAATGGCCCAAGTTAATTATATCTCTTGTAAATGGCATATGAACATCTGGATGCGTGGGTTGAGTTCATGTGGAGGGGAGATGAGGTGTGCTCATATCATGAGCTTGCTATCTGAGCTTTGAACATTAGTGAGATGTGTATTTTCGCCAGATTGGCAATCTTCCAGTTACCGTTGAGGATGAAGCATGTATATATGTACGATCACCACTTACCTATCATAATAGTTGCTTCGAACTAAATTATCTGAACTATCTCTATATTTTCAAAAAAATATAAATTCGTATTATATATATGCCATGGATCAAAATATACAGAATCCGCTATCAGAGGGGCCATCCAACTAAAAATCATAAAATTAAGATCATCTTAAATTTATCTTATTTTCATAGTAGAGTTAAGATTTATCTTAACTTTTATAATGAAAATGAGAGAAAGTTCAAATAATCTTAATTTTAAGATTTTTAGTGGGATGCGCGGGATTGACTTTCGTCGTCTGAATCTGACGTCTGTTGTACCAAGGAAAATATAATCAGATTCTATTTTCCGTGGTTGTAGGATTGTATATTCATTATAATGCGAAGATCTTTTCCATCTAACACGAGGCGTTGACCCAATGTTGTTTTAATGCTGGGCCGACGTCGAAGACGGCGGGCCAACATTAGAACAACATTGGGCCAATGCCTTGTGTTTCATGGGTCTCTGTAGTCCGTAACTATAATTAAAGAAATAATTATATATACCAAAGAGAATTAAAATAAATATCAAGATTTACAAACATTTTTATTGAGCTGACGTATAATAGGCCTAAATCCTCTAGCATAATGTAGCCCAGCATTGCTTCAATGATGTGCCAATATGTTCTGTGCTGACTAAAACCTACCAACGAGAAATCACCAGGTGAGAATTCACTATATGTGCGGATTTTGTCTCAGAAAACTCACTATTCACGGTACAACAATGCTCTTTTTATGTAGCTAATTACTAGAATTCTTCTTTGCAAAGCCAAAAAGCAGTATCTACTTACTTTACAAAAAAGCATATACTGCATTTTGACTTTGCAGAGCAGTATTTATGTCCCCACGAGGTTTTGCAAAACTGTAGAAAGATAAACTGTTCACTGCAAACGGGGCTAATTAGGTACAATGTTATTAACCTCAGTGACACTTTTGTCGTGTAGAATGTATAATACCACGCAGCTGAGAAAAAATATTCATTATGTGGTCATCTAAATCAGCGATCCAAAAAAGTTAGTTCAACGTTGGACTTTCTTCTAAAACGCTGTTCCAACGTCAAGCCAGGTTCTATGCGCCTATACCTGTATCACCGATGCGTGATGAGCTTTTGTGCCAGCGGGGGTACCTTGGGGGTGTCAGCTGTGGGGGACACTTCTGGGTCTTTGGTAATAACAAAAAATGGGATGACAAAAACTACAAAAAACTGTGCCTCTCATGGGATGACTGTTGTTATTGTAACGCGTGTAGTTTACTGTAAGGCTGGCTGACTGGGGTCAGAGGTGAGACTAATACACATCAAACAACACTGTATATAGAGACACCCCTTGCCCCACCCCACATACTCCAGCCTGAGCCCAGAGCTCTCACCAAAATATCCACACCTCAGCCTCATTCAAGCTTCCTGTCCGACAACAATCAGGCACAATCCGGGGATATCTGGCATACCTTCTCGGGACCTTTCATCGCACAAGTGGTCGACAGTCCCCTAGCCGTGAACACTCTAATTTCTCTTATTATCGCCACCTGCTGTTTTGCTATTTTTATGCGGCAACTCGCTAGACTAGAATTCCGCAGCAGGATCTTAGCGATCCATAAGCCTCGAGACTTATCAGATGCTAATAGCCAACGTAATTGTCATTTAGAGCATTATTAAACGGTGACAATTTTATTATCTAGCATGTGTCACTAGATTTTAACAAATTTTGAATCGCATGCATATTTCATTTGGCTTTTCGTTTTCGTCGTAAAACATGGTAAGCTCAGTTGATCTGCAGCCTTTCTGTGATTAAAGTAGACCAAAGCTAAGTTGCGCCTTTTGAACTTGGTGGCGTCCTAGAAATTACGGTATTTATTTAGAAGCAAAAAACAAAATTGGCCACCGCCTACCAATCTCTTTAGCATGAAAGGTCAGACTGGTACACAGTTCTTTATATTCGCTGGAGTTAATCTTGGAGCAACGTCTTAGACGTCAAGCAAAATCATAAGCGTTTTCATGAAACTATATATAATTAGTATATTTGGTCATTTTGGTGATTTATTTTAATTTTTTTAGAAACTGAATAAATGATTATGCAGGCCCATGCTGTTTTTGTTACCTCGCAGCTTTGAATTCCTGTATACTCGTCGGTTTATAAAGTGTTTCTCAGTAACAGGGGCGGAGATGGATTTTTCTACTTATAGGATGAGCTTATATCAGATGACTGATAGCTAAACGGCATGGAAATGTCACACTGTCTGTTTATCAAAACAAAGCCGGTGCAGGCGTTGGCCTTTGTCTCTAGTTTACCCAATTATATAGGCAGCGTGAGCAATACAATTAATTACAAACATGGGTCTGCATGCTCGTTTCACCCACACCAACTTTCAGAATAATTTGAAGCAAGTATGTTTAGCAAAATATCTGCTAACTAAAGACAGGTCTCTTTGGGCGGAGCCGTCACACAGAAATAATGACTTGCTCTTTCTTAATAGCTGGTACATACCACAGCAACTCTCTATGTGCCTAATTCTCACTGATGAAATTTTCATTCACATGAAGGAATAAATCTATGGCAGTAGACATACCAGCTATATGCGTAATTTACACCTAAACGTTCCCTTTAATTTAATAAAAAAAAGCAGGGCGTTTTGTGGTGGCTTCTGGATTCCAGCTGTCGCAATATTCGGGAATCTGAGTCGAATGTCACTTCTAAATCACACATGAGACACCGTCACAGATCTATATATGGATCGGATCCGCAACCAGAACGTGGTGCCTCTGCGCTTATAAATGGGTTGATAAATTGAAACCCCTGGGATCAAACTGGGACTGTAGAAGCTAAAGGGTGTAAAGGACAGGGTCTCAGGCCGTGACACGTTCAAGGGATAAGACTAGAGGTATGTGCCAAAAACAATGACGTCATCAGCAGATGGTTGGCTGGGCGTGGGCGTAGTGTGACTTCGCAAATTACAAGACCTTGTGGATACATAGTTGTTTTGGCATTCGTGATAGAGAATGATGAACCATTTACCCCCAAGAGGCGGGATAATAATTATATTGTAACAGCATACACGATATGCTAAGGCAAGGCATGTTTATTGTTGCGCCACCGTCTGCGACGGTGGCCCAGCAATAAACCAGCATTGGTTCAACATCTCGTGTTTGCTTGGCCTTTATACTATGCAATGACAGAATAGCAAAGTTTAAATATCACAACAAAATTTCTATCTGTTAATAATAATAAAATACTGCATCAAGAAGTTGCCTTTTATATACGATTTCTTACTTTGAACACTGATGCTATGTCAATGATTTTCGCTGGTCATCAGGAAAGCAGAAGGCTCTAGATCAGAAATATGTCCACTCCAGCTTGCGAGACGGAGTTTTATTTCAGCTATTAATCTTTTATCTTGTCAGTCAAACAAACATGCCGGACGAGGGATTTGTATAACTAGAACATGTGATTGAGTGGCTATTATGGCCTGTGTCTGTGAACCCCTTGTCGGCCACAGACGTATTCGTGCCCCACAAAAATTTGGTAAATTGATAATAGAATACGAAAAAAAATTCGGCCAATTCTCCACATTAAGCAGTAGGTTTTGTCATATTTTCTTAATTTATATATTCAACAAAATATTGTATGTAGGCCTACCTTAACAAAATCAATCTCTCCGCCGAGTTTTCTATATCTATTGATAACGATATTTTTGTAGATATTTTTCCAACTTTTAATAGCGAGATATAAACGATTTAGACTGAACCCTTACAGCGCGAGGATCGACTTTAGACGTCAAAATCTGACGTCTGTAGACGTCAGATTCTGACGTCTGAAGTCGATCCCCGCTCTGTAAGAGTACAAATATTGATTATGACCGTACACCCATAACACAGGTATTCAAATGAATGAGGAATAGCTAACTAAGACGTTTATGATGATTTAAAATAGAAAAAACCCTTTGGTCTCCATGGCTTATACGAAAAAATGTTTCAGCGTTGTAAGAAATATTGAAATCACTGTTATCAGTCCGGAGAACAGGACATTGACCTTGTCCGGATTCAACCCTTTAAACGCAAAATTAATAAATCGACATTTTCACCCACTTGGAGTTGTTTGACGCGATTGAGTAAAAATTATATAACTTAATCGGAACTCGGAACTCAGAACTGGCGGTTAAAGTTTGGGTTGTCCCAGCAAACACGAAATATTCACCCAATGTTGGTACAACGTTGGTCCACTATCTGCATGTTAAACGTGAGAGATTTGACCCTTTAAGCGCTAAGCACGAATATAACTGTCGTTTTTAGCCTTTTTTAATCGTCCTTCAACCAATACATTTCGAAGTAGAAATTGACATTGCATTTGATAGATTGGCATAATGTCTTGATTCAGATTGTGTACTTTTGATTTATTTTTCAACCACTGGGTCGTGGGTCGCGGTAGCAAGACCAACTTTTCTAATTCAAGTGGGCGAAATTTAGGTTGTATAATTTATCACTCTAAGGATTAAACGACCTTTTCCATCTATATCCCTGCATGATCATCGTCATCATGTATAGTATCGGAATAATACTGGACAATTCAGAGAACTGAGTGAGTAAAGACGTAATTCGTACGTGTAACGCCCACACCTACACGTTTTGGCAGTCTTCAACAGAATCACAACAAATACAGGCGACCTTTATTTATGTTTTTTTTATATAACAGACCTGCAGTCTGATCCGCAAAGCCAAAAGGCAGTATCTGCTTACTTGTGAAGTAAGCAAATACTGCCTTTTGGCTTTGCGACGGCACTGCTATGATCGTGACAGTTCTAAATGTAGACCGCGTTATGATAATTGCCCGAACTCATGCAAATCTGGTGTACTTTTACCCCGATCTTTTGGTAATAAAAACACGCATATATGTGCCTTATAAGCAACACGAGTTTGGACAAATATTGGGTAAATGCCGAGCCAACGTCGCAGACATTACCCAGCATTGGGCCAAGTTTAACCACCGTGGTTAATTGCTGATACTAATACTTCAGGGGATGGCATATTATTGACGTGCATATAGGGCCCAATTATCTGGCTGCGTCATTGCAAACGCGTTACGTGCGCGAGTAATTAACCCCAGGTATTAATTAAGTGCACTGATCTGTAAAAATGCCACTAGATATATAATATGTATATCAGCGTGGACAAAATGTCCACGAATGAATTCATATATAGCTTGATCTTCAAAGCCCATTTGTAATTATTCAGTATTGATCCTAATAACGTATGCACATAGGCCTACCCTGTGATATAAATAGCTGATAATAATATAAGTGTCTGAATTTCGATAACATTTAAATATAAAACTAGTATGCAGTTTAGTTTTCTGACACTCACATGCATCTCTATGTGGCATCAGTTGCACCTGTGACAGGCCTTGGTTGGCAGAAAAACAGTGATCATAAGCGAGAGGTTTCTCATACAGTCGTACTGGTGCAATCGTCCCGACTATCTCCATGAAATGATTCTATAGAATCCTCGATGGGGGGGGGGGGCGTCCAAATAACAAAGTTACGTATTCTTAACGGACACCTATACATGGATCATTCTACCCGAAAAGGTTTCAGATTCTGGCGTATAGAGACCATGCCCGCACTGAAAGAATTAAAATACTCCTAATAGCCGTACACCCATGACATAGGTATTCAAATGGACATTTATGCTGATTTAAAATGAAAAAAAACCCTCCGGTCTACATGGTTTATAGAAAAATAATTCAGCGTTGTAAAGGTTTAACAAACCAACTTACTAACAGATGTGTTTTTGAAATACCACTCTGAAAAGCCTTGTTCTGGGACATTCTCGTCTCTCGCCCTCGGGGCTGGTTTGGCTTTTAAAAATAGCTCACCGCCGTGCTGCCATCTGGCGTTGAAAGCTATAATTATCCGGACGAATGTTACTTTTGACCAGCAGTGTATGCCCCCGTCAAACACGAGACGTTGTGCCATTGCTGGTTTAATGCTGGCCCACCGTCTGCGACGCTGGCCCAGCATTAAACCAACACTGGCTCAACCGCTCTTGTTTACTGATGTGCATCGTGAGTTGTTTGTAGTTCATGGTATTAACCCTTTCGTCACCAGTCCTGACTAAAATCGTTCTCTGCCTTTTTTTTTTTTTTTTTTTCAAGGACTTGAAATAATCACATGCATTGAAAAAAATGATTTCCACATCTTTTTAACTCCCTTTAAATTGTGGATAGCGTCTTGGTTCGAGACAATTTATTTGTCACTATTATACGAACTTCACACTCGTAAACCAAAGATGTAAATACTGAAGTAGGCTACCCCCAGCAAACACAAGACATTGTCCCAATGTTGGTTCAATGCTGGGCCAGCGTCGTAGAACATTGAACCAACATGGAACAATGTCTTGTGTTTGCTGGGAAGCGACTTTGGACGGCAAAGCGTTGAAACGGGGCCCAGAAAAAACGGACTGTTGTGATTTTTGTTAAAGATTAGAGAAAAACCTCACCTGCCCGGTCCACTGAGGCTCAGCTGTGGTGGCTGGATGTTTGCAGGCAGCTGAGGACTAGGATACCAGAGTACAGGGGGACATGGCCCGGCGAGCGCGAGACACTGACCCAACGCCGGCTGAATATCGGGCCAACGTCTGCGACGTTGGCCCGATATTCAACCGGCGTTGGGCCAGAGTCTCGTGTTTTTCGGACAGGGCCTCGCAGGTGGCGTCCTATTTAGGGATCCCCTTGCAGGGCCGTCACATTCCTTCCTTAAATACTGCGTCCCGATAGCTAAGTTAACTCGCGTCCACCCTTTCAACGCGAAGCGGCAGTTAAACAATGTATTGATTTTGTCGCATGGCACGATCGTTTACAAGTGATCAAATTCAAACAAATTATCTAAAATAATACTGTGCCATTTTCGTTACCTCAGTCTGGACGGTACGTATGAGCCCATGCTAAAATTCTGGTAGGCCCTGTATAATATCCTCATTGTTATCTCACATTTTTATTTTTAACTATACCTGATTACGTGATAGTGTTGGAAGATCTATATGATAATCCAAAGTAAGGCTGATTATTATGACTACATTACCTTTTATAAATACCAAGGGTTAACATTTGGGCAGCGTTTACATGTCATTTTAGGGGAGTCGCCGGGTCGTTGTTTTTAGCCGCTCCTTGGACATGTTATCGGGGTTGAGTTCACCAAGCCAGAACAACTTTATCGGGCTGTTTACAAGAACAGTTTTTTATGCCGTTCTTCTGATTTAGTGAGGCGTGTGGAGCAACCTGTACGTTCAGGTACCCCCCCCCCCGCCATCCCCGAAAACTTTTTTCTTGTTTTGAGTCGTTGTCCCAACGTTGGTTTACTGTTAGGCCAACTTCGTAGACGGTGGGCCAACAGTAAACCACGTTGGGCCAGCGTCTCCCGATAGCTGTGCAGATGTTCGATCATCAGTTCACGATGTAAACATCATTTCGATTTGATTAATGGTTATTTTATATCGATCAACTCCCCCAGCCGTTGTTTGGTAGATCTATATGATCATGATGATGCTATAATGACTGAAAAATATGTTCCGAATGGTTCATTGCTTCAACCGATCACACCACACCACTCCTATAGATTGACCCTGTCAGCGCAGCGACTGACTTCAGACGTCAGGATATGACGTCTGAAGTCATTCCCCGCACTGAGATAATTAAAAAATTAAAATGACTGTAGACCCATAAGATAGATATTCAAATGAATCAGAAAGAGCTTACTAAGACATTTATGATGAGAAGCCTAGCCTTGCTCTAGAGAAGATGATCTACCCCCAGAGCATGTTGAGTCAATGTGGCATGAGTACCACATCACTCAAATATACCTTTTCTTGATATTGTTATTTTCCAAGCTTGACCTTATTATTTTCCAAGTTTCCCTTTACAATGTAGAATAAGTGACTGTCTGAGGTGTACACATACTCTAAATAATGTATGCTTAACCCAGCCGACACGAGACATCAAAAAAATCGTCCCCCTGGGTATGAAAGGGTGTATTTGCCACATTGTTAAGTAGCAGATACACCCTTTCATACCCAAGGGGACCAAATGTTCAATGGGTACCAAGCTAAAAGAGGTTCACTACTGTTATTATTATGAATTGTTGCACTCCTGCTACTGTTTACTTATTGTTTGTGTTTCTGTTCTTGTGTTACAGCCGTCGAGGAACAGTCGCTGTATATTCCGGGAGGAGACGAGGGCAGGTGGCAAGTCACAGATTGTCCTGGACAGGAATCCTGACCTCAAACTGGGCTTCAAATCAAACGGCCGCCCCTTGCCTGGGAACCGCTGGCGCAAACGCAAACTCGAGAACTGTTACAACTTCCAGAAACGCACTAAAGAAGCGCTGCCCGGGAGCAGTGGACACGGACAGGGGCCCATGGGGGCGGGGGCGGATCTTAGTCAAGTGCTAGAGCAGGTGCGACAATCCGCGACAGACAAGCGACACCGGCAGCGACACGATCACCATAAAGTACGTGTCGTGGACACTCACAGAACTCACCGCAAACAGAAGAGTGGTGACGACACGTGACCAGAGTCACGTGATAACTTGTGATGGCATATTCTCTGTGCGCTGTCACGTGTCACGTGTCACGTGTCAGCGCAGGCGACGGTGACGTCAGCTATGACGCTGTCCGCCACCCGGCCGTGGCGCCACCTGGTGCTAGAAACTGTAGCGTAGAGTGACCTCTGGCGAACTCGCCCTCAACCTGCAGACGACGCATGTGCAGAAAGCACAAATCGCGGATTGACACTTGAACTAGTTGACCAAACGAAAACCCCTTTGTAGCAGGTGTTGTCCCTCTAATTCACATGATGGGACTCACCAAACGGCTCTGCAAAACCCAAAGGCAGCAATTGCTTACTAAAAGAGTAAGAAATTGCTGCCTTTTGGCCTTGCTGAGCACCTGCAGCTCCACAGGAAGGGACATGAGAAGAAAGCGATGTGTGCAACGAACGCTTGGATATCAGGTTCTTCTGGAACCTCTTTTTTTCTACAGCTGATCCTTCACTCCGCGACAGACACTATAATTGTACCTTTTTTCGCTGAGTGGAGAACCATAATCACTTGAAGTACAGTACGAAGCCTACGCAGCCATTCATCACTTGTGGGGAATCCTCAGCACAGTAAATGATGACGTCTGCCCAAATACAAAAACTCCATTCACTTAGAACTAAGAATTACTGGCTAAACTGCGCTGTTTCGGTGAATAAATATGTCTATATGCCGACAAGGAGAACGGAGAAACAGACGTACATGTACGTCATCATGATAAATCAGAATGGACAGAAAACAAGCAGACATGTAAGCAAGCAAGTAGTCTGTCCTCCCTTCTTCACCAACCGCGTGCCATACATCATCCAGTATTATAATAACAGTGGTAGAAAAAACAGAATCCCCAAACCAGCCACTCCAGTCCAGTCAAAGCGGGGATTTTACGAGACGCCTTGGTCGTTCATAATGCTAAGCAGACGTGTACTGCTCTGCAAAGACATAAGGCAGTATCTGCTCACTTGAAAAGTAAGCAGTTACTGCCTTTTGTCTTTGCACTGCAGTGTAGAGCCATTGAAAATGTCCTCGCCCTTCTTCACTGGCTACTTATTTCTTACGTCTACCGAAGTAAACAAGTTAAAAAGCCCGCAGAAACACTGACTGTTGCAGTCATCGCCCTCATCTATGATTTCACGGTCTTGTTTAAAACTCACGAAGTTTAGTAAGTGACAATGACCCACAAAAGGTCACATGTGTGAATTACAGATCTAATTGGATCTTGGAAGTATAGGCTTTCACTTGAATACGTGGAAGAGGTATTGGAGAGCCTGAATATCAGGATTGTCTAAAGTTGGGAACAGTGATTATTGTAAGCAGCGTGTCATTCCAGGATTGAGTTTATGTCAGACATTGTCCTAAGTGATTCTGAACTGTAGAAAGTGAGATCGGAAATCACAGAGACACTTACCTTCATGGAAAACACAACCATGTGCAGAAAAAAGAATTGGCCTACCTTTGACCGCAATGAAAGCCAAAGTTAGACCAATACATTTTTCTGTTCATCCACATTGGGCTGAATACCATCAAACACAAGACGTTGAACCAATGTTTGTTTAAGTTTGTTCCAGCGTCCTAGACGGTGGGCCAACATCAAACCAGCATTGGTTCAACGTTTTGTGTTTTCTGGGGTCGTTATCTGTCATGTGGAACAATCCATTTTAGATTGTAAGTCTCATTAATTTTATAGGAAGACACCCATGCAGCCATATACGTTTTTACGAGATGTTGGCACAAGGTCTGGACAACGTCGGATACCTTGATCCGGCATCTCGTGTTTGAAAGTAGAAAGTGGAATCGGTTTTCATTCCTGCTTTCTTGGGTTTTGTGATGCGCTGGCTGCCACAGCAAGGTGTCACGCACCCAGAAGAGCTGGTGTGTGGGGCAAAAGTACTGTGTTAACTTGGTAAAAGGCCAAGATCTTTGTTTGCATTTAGTTGTTATGCTGCCTGTCACTTTTTGTTACGCCTTTCCGTCCCTCGTCACCTTGTAGGTAAAGGGTCATCCCTCTATACAGTGACAACCCTTCAGTTCCACGGCAACAAAATATAAAATATTGCTTACAAATTATTTAACTCTTCTCTTTGCCTTTAGTCTGTAACGTCTTCGTAATCTCTTAGCTGATTAGCTATTTTCAATGGTGTCAAAAATTGTTTAAAAATCTGTGATTTATTAGTCAACATTATTTAACTGCATTTTGTTACGAGCCGAAATGAGATGGTCTCATGTCAATAAGATTCGCAAGACTGACCCAATCTTAACTTTCGCTATTTTTTATTAGATAAGCTAATATTTATCTTAACTGGTTTGATGGAAATAAGAGGAATTTCAGATCAGATTAATACTAAGATTTTAGCTTTAAGGTACTTCCTTTCATTTCCATTAGAAAAAATGAGTGTCGAATCTTATAATCTGATACTGGCGGGGAGGTCAAATGATGGAAAATGTCATGAAATATTTTAAAAGGTATAAATTCCTTTTTGAGGACAGGAGGGAGACAGTGTGACGTCACACCTACCTCAACCATACTGTACTATAGCTGGAGAGCCCCTAATACTGATCTATGCTAATCCCTATTAGCATAATTAATATTAGGTATATGCTAATCATTATTATTATGACGTAAGTGTAGGGGAGGGGTGGAGATGTTTAACTGTTCAGCCATCCAGAGATGCTGGTCAGATATTGTCTCACCCCGAACCTTTACTCCAAATAATTTTATCAACGATATCAAACTGATTGACGTGATTGTACTTTAATTAAGAAGTTAACCTAATTGCTAATTCTTAGTGTAAATATGGGTGCCAGCGGATACCCGGTAAACACAGGACATCAGATCAATCCTGGTTTATTGTTGGGCCACCGTCGGCGACGCTGGCCTAACTTTTGGCCAACATTGAGTGAACGTCTTGTGCTCGCTGGGGCTATAGTGTCGCTAGGTTGGCGTGATAACTGGTAATGAATGACGTCACAACACGCGCTTCAAAATCGACGCACCAATAAATCATGAGCAAATGACGGATCAAGTCAAGTCAACAGGTCAAGTCAAGGACTTTGTAATGGCTGATCAGTATCAATGTAATTTATCTAAAAAACCGCCCGTGCTATCAATGTGTCAGAGCTACCACTGAATTCAGTGATGGTAAAAACACTTTGAGTCCAATGTGGTCAATCTGCATATTTTAAAATGTGGCTAATTGTGAATCGCATAAATACAAACTTAAGGTAGCATATACTGTCTGAAAATATGTTTTTAGCCAATTGTTGTGAATTGGTGTTTAATTTGAATTGTGAATAAACAAACATGCAGAAAAATTCACAATGTAAAGCCATATGTGTTCATTTTGTTATAGCAGGTTCATAAATACTATGGAATCTTCGGCTTATGTTAATTTCGCTATTTATAAACATTTTTATCACAATATTGATTGTATTCATTTTATAAAACAGAAACCAGAAACGCAGTAGCATGCTATTTTGCTATTCTATTTTATTGAAAAGATACAGTAATTGTATAATCTATGTTAAAACATCTGGTAAACCATCACATAAATTTGAACCCTTACAGCGCGGGGGTTCGACTTTAGACTTCAGATTCTGACGTCTGAAGTCGATACCCCACTGAAAGAGTAAATATATTTATGGCCGTAGACCCATAACATAGGTATTCAAATGAAGCGGAAGAGCTAACTGAGATATTTATGATGATTTCAAATTTAAATGAACCCTTTTATCTCCTTGGTTTAGACAAACATATTTCAGCGCTTTAAGGGTTAACCCTTTAACCGCCAAATTATTCATTTGGAATGTTTATCCACTTGAAGTTGTGTATCGCTGTCGCGATCCACAACTTCAAGTGAATGAAATTTATTCAGATTTGACAAAATGGAGGTCGACTAATTTAAAATCTTACTGATTGATTCCACATTTTATCCTTAACATGTTTAAAATGTAGTACTTAATTTGCTAATAAAAAATGAAAAACCGAATACATTTGGGACCGGCGGTTAAAGGGTTAAATCAAAACATGTGCCATTTCAGCAAATTATTCAATTTTCATTTCTCCTTCATACTTTCTTTTTTAAAGGGAAAGTAAAAAGTCTAAAAACGGCTATGCGCTTGATCAGCATGTTAAGGGGCAAAATATAGATCGTGAAATGTGTTGTAATTCATTTCAAAGTGTTTCACAAGTCACAAAGTGAATAATGTAACCTTCATCAAACATGCTCATTTGGTAAAGTATTACAAAAAAAATTGCATCATTTCAGTTGATTATCTTGGGATTGCCATGAGAGCAATATGTGTAACTTGAAATCTGCTATCACCAAACAGCTGATATGTAAAATTCCTGTATTGAAATCTGCCAATATATAGATTTCCAAAATAAAATGCACGTAAACGGGAAAGGATCATGTCCGTTTCAGATAATTTAAATGATCTCAATCTTTTTTGTCGCCTTTTAGGTCCAAAATTGCACGAGCAAAAATGCAGAGGAATCGAATGTATACCTGAAACTGAACACTATCTGAAATCTAAACAGACCAGTTCTTATACAATGCCCTCCCATGCACCAGATTTTCATCCAGCAGTGGTTTAATATCATGCCAATGTCTGCGACGATGACCCAGTATTACACCGGTGCTGGGTCAGGGCCTGTTATTTGCTTGTCCTGTACACTGCCCTGCAAAGCAAAAAGGCAGTATCTGCTCACTTGTAAAGTGAGCAGATACTGCCTTTTGGCTTTGCACGGTGGTACAGCCCTGATTCGATCCGTAACAATGTGCGTATGGTATTTCTTTTCTACCCATATTTGCAGTCAACTTTTCCTGAAAGGTGTTGTGGACAGAGGGATCCGCACAATTCAGATGTTGGCACTTGTGGTGGAGACCAGCCGCATGCCATATCCACCAGAAAACACAGCACCTCCACCCTGCGTTGATCCAATGCTGGCCCATCGTCGCATACGGTGTTCCAGCATTGAGCCGACACAGGCTCAACCTCTGTATCGCGCTGGATACTATGTAACTCGAGTATTCAGGCCATACAGGCGAACAGCCTGTGGGAATTTTTTGCAAACATTTTCTGCGCTATGAGTTCTAAAATAATTTTGCTTATGCTGCAGTTTAGTACCCAGCAAGCGTGAGACATTGAGCCAGTGTTAGGCTAACGTTGGGCCATTGTCGTGGACGGCGGGCCAACATTAGCCCAATACTGGTACAAAAATGGTGTTTGTTACACTCGTTTTGTGACTCGTTTTGGAATTTGGATATATACGGCTAGGCATCATGTTATTTTTTTCAAAATTTCACATTATTGCCTCGGTCATATCACTGCAATTCCTATCGGTGGATATGATCAACTTAAACCGATTATTAAGATGACAACTTTTGCTCCCATCAAACCCATGTATTCACAAGGTAATATTTCTAGAATAAACGGCTTTAAATCTGACTACGCAACCAGAGGAATAAGATTCCTAAAATATCCTTAAGACAGTCTTATTATCGTTGTTGTAAATTTGCAATGTGTGAAATGGATCTCTGCCTAAGGTATGTCGTTGAGGATCAAAGGGTCTTCAAGCATCATCATAACACTATGACGCTTAGACCCTTTGCCCTCAACGCCTTCCAAATGTTTGCGTTGTGTTGTGTAGCTACCTTTGTATTCATTGTAAATATGTAAGATATGATGTTATATATGCCAAAGAATATTTATTTAATAAAACACCATGAAACACTATGCTTTTCTTCAGTTTTTATTATCTACTACCGATAATAATTATTGTATATAATTATTGACAGATAACTTTTAAACACGTTTTTTTACACAAATCAACACTTGGTATAATCATCACTTTTGTTTCAAATCGTTAAATATACATACCGCCGATGATTGTTGTCAGTTCCACAAAGAATTTTAAAAATATTACAGCACTTCACTGATATTTATCTGATCAGCGGCCGTTGTCCATGTTTTTATACTGCCCATCAAAGCCCAGACGATGATCCAATGCTGGCTTATTGTTGGGCCACCGTCTGCGACACTGGCTCAACATTAGGCCAGCATTGGCTCAATATCTCGTGTTTACTGGGTTGATATACACAATATGTCCACCATATGCACTATTTACACAAGTGACTGTTTTTTGGCAGCCGGCGGACACGAATAGTTGAACCAATGTTGATTTTATGCTGGGCCAGCGTCGTAGACGATGGGTTAACATTAATAATGTGTTTTATGTTGAATAGATGTAAAATAACATGGAAAACATTATCATTTGTTATAGCACAATAATTGGTAATAACGCAGTTGCCATGGCAACACTTTAAATGTGAAAAACGTTCAGAATTATACAAATTATGTTTTTGTTGTGAAGAATGCATACAATTTTG
The DNA here is from genome assembly GCA_964017125.1 of Flabesymbios commensalis. Taxonomy (NCBI): domain Eukaryota; kingdom Metazoa; phylum Annelida; class Polychaeta; order Terebellida; family Flabelligeridae; genus Flabesymbios; species Flabesymbios commensalis. The sequence goes on along the minus strand of OZ024912.1, from coordinate 39,724,527 downwards.
TTATTTTATACGATCAAAATCAATTATTGTGGATATATGTTAAAAATGTTATGATTTTCTTTGAGAACAAGTGAATCACATGGAAGGAACTGGTCAGTAATTAGGATTAGGAGGGTTTTGAAAGGGTCTGTTTACACCCCCGTTGCCATGGTAACTCCCGGGATGTAGAAATGCCAACAGGGCGAAAAATTACCAGTGGGGTCTCCTTTTTCATTTGAGACATATTTTAGCCTGATGCCAGGAGGGCTAATTAAACTCGAAAAATACGCATCTTTTAGCTAGTTGGCCGCTCCCCTATAAACTAACATTGGTTCAACGTCTCGTGTCTGCTGTCCAGCGATAATATAGACTAAATATATAATAACTGTCCAGTTATTTTAATTTATTTTGGTCGACAGTTGAAGTGTGTTCCCCACACACCATATTATTCCAAATGTAGAGTATCGATATAAAAGCTCAAAGTAAACTGGGATCAGTAATATTTAGATTTATATTACGAATTAAACATATCCGCGTTTGAATTTGTATCCCCCATCCCGCCTGCATAATGGAAATGTTTCAGAGTTCATCCTTCCCTAAACTGTCACATTTTGCATTATAGTAATGGTCTAGCTACATTATCTAACACAGTTTGCCATGTATAATTATCACAGATATTAAAGTCGGCCATTTTGAATTTGATCCAAGTTGACATTTTGAATCTCTCCCTGAAAGCGTACATTTTGTTTTTAGTAGGTCGGGTGATCTAGCTATCTGGCATGGTTTTCCGTATATTACGCATATTTCAAGTCAATAATGGCTGCAAATCGGCCATTTTAAATTTAATCGAGCTGAAATTTTCCAGGCATATGCCTCCCTGAAACAGCATGTTTTGTGTTATAGTAATGCATGGTCTAGCTATCTGAAACGGTTTGCTACATATCGGACATATTGAAGTTAATAAAAGTACTTTGGCCAAGAGACGTCGGTTAAAAGTAGGTTAAAGATCATGACCCCAAAAAGGCAAATCTACATGGCGATGTGAAGCAATATTCGCTGTCTCATTCACTGTGTGTATATATGTATAGCCACGCGCCTCCTGCAGTAGCATTCGAATACTGATCGTACGATATCATAGACTACCCAGCAAACAGGATTTATTGAGCAGACGATGGGCCAACTTTAACACATCATTGGCTCAATGAATTCTGTTTGCCAGGCAGTGAACGGCTATCCTTGCTATCATGATTTCAAAGTATAATAATTATTATGCTGATAGATTAGATATGAAAACCAAAACAAATAAGGCACAAGCTCATTTCAGCCTCAATGTATGAATCTGTGGATTTCAAGACTCCCTTAAAAAATAGTGTTGCAAATATTTACCTGGTCAAATAAGATTTACATCATTCATACTTACAATTATTATTGTTGGGAACTTCATATATTTTCAAAGGCACGATAACGAAAAAAAAATTGGATACTGCCTACCCGCCTCAGTCAATACAACCTTTGACATTGAGTAATTGACTATTATATTATTTGACATAAATGACAACGCGGCCCACCTAACCTTACATTACTGTCAAACATGAACGTAACTACTATAATCAACCCTTACAGCGCGGGGATCCACTTTAGACGTCAGAATCTCACGTCTGTAGGCATCAGATTCTGATATCGATCCCCGCACTGTGAGAGTAAAAATATGTATAATGGTCGTAGACCCATAACATAGGTATTCAAATGAAACTCAAAGAGCTAACTAAGACATTTATGGTGATTTCAAATGAAAAAAAACCTTTGGTCTCCCTGATTCACACAAAGATCTTTCAGCACCTTAAGGGTTGAATATGTTGATAGGATCAGACGGTCTTTATGTGAGTAAATATCTCAAGAGCTCTAAACGTAAGATGGTGTGCGCCAGTCACCGCGACGCCACAGATCAAACCAGAAAACACGAGAAGTTGTCCAAATTCTTGGATAATTGTGACACCAGCAAAAGCAAAAGAAGTTCCCTATTAAACGTAATAGCGAATATGCTGGCGAATGTGCTTACGAATGAACATTTTGACATTATCTAAAAATTCGCTACACACGCCGAGTATTTGTAAGCGCTAGTAACAAATTCGGAAAGTTCGCAAATCATTCTCCACCTGCATACGAATATATATATTTCAGCGAATGTTGCGAATGCTGTCATTCGCCATCGATTTTCGTAAGCATTCGCAAGCCATTGGTAACGTTGGTAACATAGATATAGAGAGATTATCTATATTGGTAAGGCATTCGAAAGCATTTGCAACGTTCGTAAGGCATTTGCAAGGCGTTTGTAACGCTCACCGTTTCCAATTCCTTGCGAATGTTTTACCACTGTTGGTAATGATACGAATGCCTTTCAACGTTGCTAATGTCTTACTAACAGTTTCAAGAATTTGTTTCGAACACTTGCCAATGGCGATAAAAGCTTCCTGATAGCTTGCCAATGCTTACAAATGCTTACCACTGCTTGTAAATGTGTGGGGGGTTTTTCAAAGTGCCAAATGTTGCGAATAATAATGAAATTCGCCCCTGGAAGGTGTCAATATAGTATAAAAAGACACATTTTCAATTGAATTTCATCTTTTCAACATGGCACTCCGATTAACCCTTTAACCGCCGGTGCCGCATATATTCGGGTTTTCATTTTTTATTAGCACATTAAGTAACACCTATTAAATATGGTCAAGATAAAATGTGACATCAATCAGCAATATTTGAAAACAGCTGACCTCCATTTTGTCAAATATGAATAACTTTCATTCTCTTGAAGTTGAGGATCGCGTCAGCGAGACACAACTTCAAGGGGGTGAAAATTCAGATTGAATAATTTGGCGGTTAAAGGGTTAAGACAGGTGGCTGCCCTTGGACTTCTAGTTTCCGCTCTAGAGCGTGAGAAGAAGGAAAATATTATAATAAAAACATAATAAAAAAAGTAAAAATAATAACAATACCTTTTTTTCTGGAGTCCAGGCGTTTGGAATAAAAAGTCTTCAAATTCGAACGTGTTGTTCTCTTTTCAAATTTAAGAAAACAATGTAGCCCAGCGTCATATTAACTCCGTATTATACAAATCGAGGCCTCGTCATCAAATATTCGCATTATTCGTAAGAAAATGCAAAGGCAATGGCAACGTTGGTAATAGGCCTATATGCATTCGCATTATTCATTACTACGTTTGTAACGTTTGCGAGCCCATTTGTAAGCATTCGCAAGCATTAATAACATTCGCTAGGCAGTCGCAACATTTATTTTATATTATTCTTAAGCCCATATGCATCATGCGAGGTAAAACATATTCGCTATTTATTCACAATTTTTGGGCGAATTCACTGCGAAATTCAAAGATTCATTTTCGCTATTTTCGCTAGCATATTCACCTATATGTGAGAGCAGAGGATTGAGCACTGAATATGCCGGCAAATTGTAATTCAATAATTTAGACTATATCCACCGGTGGGAAATCCTGTCACTGTTTTGTAACTGCCATTGCCCGTATTTGATTTTGTTTGAACTAATTTGTAGTTGTTTTCTCAAATAAGTACTACCTACGTGTATTCGTATTTTAATGTAACATATTTCAAGATATCTTTGACTTTTTACATGGCTATGTAGCTTTAACCTTCCAGAATGAGTGTAGTGGGGCGCTGTTTAAATCATCTCAATTAAATTAAATTGATAAGGATCGGAATTCCAAAATGGCAGTGAGTGAGTGTCAAAAGCGCGCCATATGTGTTTAAATGATGCAATAATCACAAAGCGCTGAGATCTTGGTGTCCTTTTATGATAATTTAATGAGGTGTTTCTATAGACGAGATGTCTCGTACATCATTCACCGTCACAGTAGAACGTCCCCCACGCTGGCCTAATGTTGGGCCAGCGTCGCAGACGGTGGCTCAACATTAGGCCAGCGTGGTACGTGAGGGGTAAACGTTAACCACTACAATAATATTGTCATTCACCTGAAAAAGGAAGAACGTAGAATAGTTGGGGTGGTGTTTTGAATAATATAAAATTATTTATGAATGAGGTAATTTTCAAATTATTCAAATTATTAATTAAATTAAATTATTTTTGAATTGGGTTTATAGATATCGTGACATATTATTTACAAGGCTGCCTTGGATATTGGCATCTGATTGGTGGAGGCTGAGATGACGACCAATCAGATGCACCGTATCTATATGATTATCTTCTAATACAGGAATAACCATAATAAAAAGTTGAGGTTCACTTCTATGCAAAATCAGCAATAAACAGTTATTTTTACAAAAAAAAACACATCGTAAATAATTTTGTCTAATAATATTTTCTTGTTTCATAATAATTATATAAAGTATGTGTAAATAAAGTGCAATTTGCTGTTTTTCAGAACTGAATTCAATAACAATAATACAAAACAAAAAAACTTGTTGCCCTAAATCAGCAGAATCTGTTTCTTTTTTGTTGATGCTCAGTTTTACAAGTGGGTGTATCAGCTAGGTGCTGTATCTGTGCATGTAATGTTTGCTGGAACAACACTTATTGTATCAGCGGCATGGACTGCCTGACAATTAGTTTTCTGTGGGTGGAGCAAAGAAAAAACAGCCCCACAAACAAGCAGTCACACTGTGAGATGGACAGAAAGCAGACGGTCTCCTCAGACTATTGTTTCAAAATTTGTCGCATTTGCGGTAAAGGGCAGAATATGCCACTTTTTAAAGTGGCAAATCCGCCCTTTACTGCAATTTGCAATAATTAACCTTTTCACTACCATACATGACGGAAATTTCCGTCGTCATTCGTCAATGAACGTAACCATGAAATGACACAAATTTTCGTCAAATATATTTATGTATTTTTCGTCATTTGAAGCTGGAAATTGCGTTAGCAATTCCAGCTTCAAATGACGAAAAATAGAACTCCTACACCAGTATATCTGGATCCTGGCATGCACCCCGGCCTGGAAGTCAAAGGGTTAAAGGGTCGAATCTGCGACTTTGAGAAGTGGCATATTCGTCCCTTCACTGCAAAAGCAAACCACCAATTCCAAATGTGGGAGCAAATTAGATACTTTTTAAAAACTGTAGGTAGGGAATTGGTTGAAATCATTGATTTGAGATATCGGAGGTCAAAAAGGCCGACAATTTAAAAGTAAATGTTTTTGTAGCCACAGTGTCACAAGGAAAAACAGAAAATAATGTCGAGCTGTCGAGCGGTCAAAGTACGAATAGTCGAACATATAAATGTATCCTGGCCCAATTTAGCTTACCTGTGCACAAAGGTGGCCTAAAACCCCATTCATTTCATTTTATTTCTGCATATAAATGGTAAAGCGATAGGAAATAAAAAATGACCGTGACAGCGTAAAGGTTCAGGATATCATATAGGCAGTTTTTAATCAGCATTATTAACACAATCGAGCTCCCCTTGTCGCGGCTGTTGTCGATATAAAAAAAATCTATCGTATATTGTGTGAGGTTGTTTATAATTTAGCTGATGCAACGATATTTTTTTATAATTTCATGTCACGCCGTCCCATTATGTTCTTATATTAGCAGCGGTAAATTCATTGGAACATATAATGCTGCTAATGCCAGGATGCGCCGTCCATACACTGACCAAACCTAGCAAATTAGAATTCATCAAGTGCAAATCAAACTGCATGCTCCCCACAGAGTATTCAGTATTGGCATTAATGATGCCTCCCGGTGTAACAGCGGCGACATCGTTGGTGGTGAGAGGACCAGAACGTTAGTGTAACGTTAGGCCAACGTCCCTGACGTTAACATAGCGTTACACTAACGTCGGGTACCGACATATTAATGTATTTTTGCTCAACCCCTCCAAGGAATCATAAACTGTCTCCCGCTGGGCAGATATCCTGGAATAATTTAAATGTCCAAAAGTAATTTTACATTTTCTTCTACACATATGCTATTTTATTTATACGTTACATCCAATATCTCAGGGCCAACTAGTTTTTTAATCCTTTTTTTTGTATCATGTTGATGATAAATCGGCTGTGATAAGTACTTAAAGGGACAACATATGTTGACATGTTAATTTTAAAAATAATATATATATAATACATATAAAACTAAAATACTCGCTAATTGACAATAATAGGGGTATTTCCCATTCATAACCGTCAATTCAGTCAGCTAGAAAAATAGCCATATTTAATAGTGAGCTCAGAAAAAAATAATTCATAATTGCTATTGCATGAAATATAGGCAAAAAAACAACTACGGACCTTTTTATGGAAAATCCATCTATTCCTCGACAATATGATTCATAATTAATTAGTATTATAGAATTATGCATAAATACAACTTGACACATGCATGGCTGCCTTTCGTATTGCATTGCAGATAGCTTTGAAGCCCCAGTCATAAATAGATATAAAGTATGATACAAAAGAAGAAAAATAGGAAAAATGAGTACATATTTTCATAATAAAGTACATATTTTTGTTAAAAACGTAAATGGTTATTTAATAATTATGGGTTGATATTAAAGTGCATATAATGAATATAGCCTGAACGGATCATGATGCAACTTGAGTTAATCCTAAAATACCACATAACACATTAGCCGAGTGCTAGCAGCTTATTTTTTGTTGGTATAATAATATAAAGATCATGTTTTTGTAATAATTCCGACACGTGTACGGAGCATAAGCCCAAGTATCATATGACCTAACATGACAGCACAATTCGTAAGACACGAGATGATTTTTTATAAATATGTATGCCATAAATAAAATTATACAACATAGCATACTATTATGTCAGAACTGGTCCCCACTTTTTTAGAAGTGACGAGACATCATAGACAGTGAATTTATGTCTGGAACATCTGTGCCACTGCTTGCGGTTTCATCAGAGTTTTTATAACTTACGCTGAAGGAATTATGAAGTACACTGCTCTGCAAAGCCAACAGGCAGTATCTGCTTACTTGTAAAGTAAGCAGATACTTCCTTTTGGCTTTGCACGGCAGTGCACGTGTAAAGTTTACTTTCAAAAACTAAACAAGCGACTTTATTCTGCTATACTGGTGGGAACACTCTGCCACATTTAACTCCATTGTGCGCGACAAGTCCTGTGGTAGCTCTAATTTCTAAAGGTAATATAAAGGAAAATACAATGAATGTCGTAGACGACCTGAAATTGAAAATTAAACCTCTGTAAATTATATTCAGATTCACTGTAAAGTGCTATACACGTCTTACGTTAGCTGACTTAGCAGGTGAGACCGGATACTGAGTATTTCAATCGAGTCAAGAAGTTCCACAATATTTTATCCTGACACAGACTGTTTTCGTCCCCTACCCCCAAGACACAAAATGTCAGGCATTTCAAAGTAAACAGTGCCTCTGTCGTGCAAAGTAAAAAATACAGTAACTGTTCACTTTATAAGAAAGCAGCTGCGTTTTGGCTTTGAAGAGCAGCAGAGGAAAAAAAATTACATTTTCACAATTCTGCAATGGCTTTTCCTCACAGGCAAAATTGCAATAATTTTATATGAAAAATAATATGCAATTTTATTAGCACATTAATTCCACTTTTTTAACATGCTACAGATAAAAATTGACACCAATCAGCAAGATTAGAAAATAGTTCACCTCAATTGGGTCAGAAATAGAGCTGTATACTGTCCTGGTGATGTTTTATATGACATGTTTGTATATTTGACCAATGATTTTTTTGTTGAAAAAATACTTTGGATGCGCTAAATGTGTCACCCAATTTGAAACAGCGTCAGTTTATCAGTTACACTAAGCTTAAAATGGCGTGCTTCACTCACCCCCTTCGTGCTAGAGATTATTATCAATGGAACAGTCATTTTACAAATCAGAGACCCTCCCAGTAAACACAAAACATGTGCATGACATTTGCACAATGTTGGACCAACCTCGAAGACGTTTGGCCGATGTTGTACAAATGTTATACAAATGTTTTGTGCTTGCTTGGGTGGCGCCACGATTCGGTCGCGCTAATTAATGGGGGGGAGGGTTGTATTTTGATGAAGTTTGACAAAATAGGATCAAGGTCAGTGTACCACAATACTTATAGTGGGAGAAGAATGTTAACGTAAATATATCAGCAGGATCAGTAACACTTATGAGGGTGTAGACTGGTCACTCCCAGCTAACACAAGACATTCACACAATGTTGATTCAATGCTGGCCCAGCGTCAGCATTGATTCAACATAGCGTCAATATATCGTGTTTGGGCGATATAGTACATGCCCTTATGTCGGCTATTATGAACCGTCGCGGGAAGTTTAGAGTACTTTTTGCCAACGTGATTTTTTGTGAAGATTATAAACTGAAATTGCTAAAAATCATCTTGACTTTTTTGAGGCTGCCATTTTGAATCATCAGCGGCCTAGAATCCAAAATGGCAGCCAAACGACTCAGTGAAACTTTAACTTTTAATTTTCAAGCATGGACTAGGTTAATACCTCATTTTCACATGTGTTTTACTGATAAAGCTGGTTTTGCAGTTATTTTTTATCTTTCGAGGTAGCATTCATACAAAATATGCACAATAGCTGTTAAATAAAACAAATTGTTCAACTTTTGCGCCAGCATAAGCAATAGTGGAGCAGCATTAGTAGCACAATATTATACTAAATGCATTATCATGATCGTAATTATCCAAAATTAAAAGTGAGAGTCTCAGGAATATTGGCTGACAGTTTACGATTTGTAAATAAGGCGTCGGTACATACTCAGCCTGCGCAAACAGATGGCTTTTAAAAATATGTTTTAATAAATGTTAATTGTCCCAAAGAGTCGCCCCAAATATGCCAATATGATTTTTTCACCTCCTGACACAATGAGAAACAAGACAAACATGTTGACAATAAGTACACAAAAAAATGCACGACATTACAAAGGGGCATACAACGTGTATAACATAGACTATGACTTTGATTTTATATTGAAGCATGATTTAGTAATCCCGTAAATTTTAACTAAAATACAGTACAGCTGAATGGCCAAACATTGTTGCTAGGTCCGAGCTGGGCTCGGACTTAGACTGCAGCGTCATAAATTCCAGGTCCGAGCTGGGCTCGGACTTGGACTGCTATGAGTTTAAGACGTGTTAGCTTTGTCATCAAAAGATATCCAAATGAATGAATGAATGAATGAATGAATGAATGAATGAATGAATGAATGAATAATTGAATGAATGAATGAATGAATGAATGAATGAATGAATGAATGAATGAATGAATGAATGAATAAATGAATAAATGAATGAATGAATGAATGAATGAATAAATGAATAAATGAATGAATGAATG